>JAYJLV010087261.1:0-13531 GCA_036873485.1 Torymus texanus | reverse complement strand
ATATGTATACCGCACGTACGCGTATGTCTGTCTGTGTATGTGTTATAGTTGGCTGCGTGGCTTATCAGCGAGCACGCGAACACCGCGTGTGTATACGAGACCGTCGGTCGTCTTGTGTATACAGATAAAAGGTTATTTCTAATTAATTAGGAGGAAAATATGCGCGTTGTTGCATCTTTCTTTCTTTTCTTTCTTTATTTTTTTTTTGTTTGCTTGAGTTGAATTTTAAAGTTATGGGTATATTTACAGTATCGAATAATTTCATTATAGTTCTGGGAAAAAAAAGAAACCCGGTGAGGTTCGCGTTGAAGAATAAAAGAACAGATAAGCTGAGATAATGGCGAATGCTCCTGCGTTATTATTTAGATACGCGTCGACGCGTTGATATTTACACAGCTGTAATATATACGAAACCTTAGCCGTGAAAATACCTAAATACATCATGTATAGTAACATTCTTCCTCGTTCCTCCGTTGCTTTTAACGTGTGTATATATAGCTAATTTTGTTCTAGTATTCTTTTAGACTCGCAATCTCGACCAAAACAATGCATTACCAACCAAAACACGCACCGATTTCTATTCCCGGCAGTCTGTTTCTCTATAAACGACGCGTGAATCCGGCCGACCGCTGCAGCTGACCATATAGCAAAAATAGAATATTCTACACACGTACACGTTACGTATTTTCGGGTCTCTATATACTTACTTTTATCGGCACACCGCTTATCAGTGGATCCAACCGGCAAACTATTATATATACACTTCTCGTGTGTTGCGATTTGCCGGTATACGTATATATAGATAATGTGCAGTAGCGGTCGCGAGTGAGCGAGGTTGGGTTCAATGAACCGGCGCACACGGTTGTTACACGCGGGTGCGATATGTATATATATGTATGTACGTATGTGTGTGCCGTTGGTTTGTTCTCTCGTTTTTTTTAGTTTCAGTTTTGTGGAGCATGGATGTGGAGTGGTTGAATGGAATGTAATAGTTGTCGTTGTTAAGGGTGTAAGGAATTTTGTGTGATGTTGAATGGTATATGGAAGGATGAAAATGGTACGTGAATACTGTAAGAAAATAATACGTGAATGTTTTAATTCCGAAATAGATTAATTTAAATGTATGTTCAATGTTATAACTGATATACTCTATTTATATAGTTGCTAGTGTATTATTAGGTTGTTTTTAGGTGATGTTTTTGAGTAATTTAATTATATATAGTATGATACAATTTATTTATACACGATGCAGATACTTCAAAGGACAAACGCATTTTTACAACGTGGTTGTTGACGAAATTCGCCGAAATAAGTTGGCATCGAATAATAGGAACAGAGAGAGAGAGAATGAGAAAAAAAAATAAAACTTTTTTTCTTTTTATTTCCTCTTCGTAAAAGCAACGTTTATATGTGCGATTATTTTTTTTCCTTATTTTTAGCATCGCAACGGTATTTTTTTGGAAAAATATTAGCATTGTTTTATGATCTTATTTAAAAATATACCAGTCGCACGTATATATCGCTCATTCCATTATAAACTACGGTATTATTTGCCTGGAGTACTTGTGTAAAATCTATATACATGAGAGTCAAGCCTTATAAATAATTTAGCATTTAGAGAATTACTTATTATCTATACTCTTATCTCTTGGTGTATTAAGCCTTTTAGACTTTGAACTTTTCCGATGCCTCTCGGTATTGAATTTCAACGTGCCTGTGATGTTCTTAATCCGAAATTCAACGCTCCTCTAAAATAAAAACACTTAGTAATTCGAGATTCTAAAAATAGAAATATCCATTTGTTTATGAATAAAAAATATTTACGTTATTATAATAATAACAACGGAATAACACGTAAAAATAAGCATAAACAACAAAACAATTGAACTCACGTCACACTTGTATATATACTTTATAAACTTCCTGAAAAAGACGAATTGTATAAATCTGTTTGAGGAAGAGAATTAAGCCAAATTTCATCTTTATTTGACTGTTTATTTGGTTACGATTCAAAACTGCAGCACTGAAAAACATCATTTACCTATATATATTCAAAAGTCTCGCACTTATATATTATACATCAGGAAGCGATTATATATTTTTAGCTAATTTATTATTCACCCCTATAACCACTAAAAAAAAGCTACCAAATTTCCCTACCAACGACGACATTTATATATACTCACACACGTACTTATAAACTCACGGAACCCTGACCCCATTCACTATATATATTCGCGCGTTCCATCATCATCATCATCACCGCGGCTACTGCAACGCTTTTATTATCATCGTATATATACACTCATCGTCGTCTTGAAAAAGCGCGGCAACACCGGAACCCAGCAAGCGTAAAGTTTCGCGCGCTATATAATACCGTATTGTCGCCGTCGTCGTTGTATATATACATATATACAAACACGTATTTTATACCTTATACATATCTACGCACATCAAGTTGTCTCTCAGTGCATCATTCGCTAGCAACCGCGCGTGTACATATAATAAGAGTGCAATTATTGTTGGTGGTGTGTTTAAAATATATATATATAGTGTCGTATATATTTGAATTTGGTGGATTTCGACGGTGAATACGGCGGGTATAGAAAGTGAATAAAGTGAGGAGAGGAGAATGGCGAATAGTTGACGAGAGGATGATGAAGAGGTAGTTGTTTGTGTTTATTGATAAATATATATGTAAGGTTCTATAGATGTTGTGAATTTCCTGTTGAAAAATACTCATAAAACTTTATAAAAAGGGTACAGAAACTTCATTACTTATCTGGGTTTTGCACCCAGATTTATGGAATTTTATAAGGTTTTATGGGTATTTTATAACAAGGAAGCGACAAAATTAGATGACATCATAATAGATATATCTATATACATATATACGAATTATACAATCATAAACCATTCTCAGCAATTATCCTATCGCTATATAGATCAGCTCCAATGTATATATACACATTAAACGACGAAATCATCAGCTATTGACACACGCAGAGGCAACCGCACGCTTCTCTCGGCTAATTAACAGCCATGGAAAATTTTCGGCTACTCTTCGCAAGCTTCAAATCACTTCATCGCTGACTTAACTGTCGGTATAATTACACTGGCAATACCGAATAATATCATCACTTTAGAAAGTCCATTGCTTCAATTGCCAATGCGACGCGCGTTAACTGAATATCGTAAACATGTCAGTTTTGTCGTTCTCGCGTCGTTTTTTCGTAATCTTGCTGTTTTTTTATCGTCGGTCGATCAATTATGTAGTGTAAAGTTATGTATATAATAATTATCACAATATTATGTATACAGAGTGATCCAAAAGAAACGGTACAGTAGAATACGTCGAAAAATATGCATTTTGGGAAAAAATGTTACAGATAAAAGTTTTAGGATTTTTCCCTGGACATTCAATGGTGACCTTGGACCAAGGTAACACTTTTCTCCAAAATGCATATTTTTCGAAATATTCTACCGTACCGTTTCTTTTGGATCACCCTGTATGTAGTTGCAATGGTTAATTGTAATTTCGAATGATACTTAACTATCTTGCAAAACATTGTTCAACGCAGTTTATAATATATATAGTGATACGCGTGTAACGTATCCATTTCACGTATTCGCGTACACGCACATCTTCATATATAAAGCTGTCGGCCTCGAAACATTATTCGTTATTAAATTCCTACACTTGATTTTCTAAATTATCAATAATTTCAGCTATACCCAACAAAAAAGCAACAATACCATATACATATCCTTTAAAAACATGTACCACCACATACATACATGAATTACTCGAAGGTCACACTATCTTTCTCCTCCCAACCCAACCCTTACGAAACGACGAAAGGCCAAGCACCCCATAAACCGCCACCCCTCGTCTCTCTCTCCCTCTCACTCTATACTTACACCAATCTCTGCACACCCGAGATATTCGCACTATACACATATACTTTACTATATACTACACCACGGTAACCTCGTTGTCGGCAGCTGCGCGCGCGTGCGAACATATACGCAGCATCAGCGCCACTATACCGCCGTACCGCCGCCACTACGACCTTTAGTCTCCTTGAGACGTTTCGCGTGTGCTGATTTCCTTCGTTCTCACTCTTCTTCTTCTTCTTCTTCTTCTTCTTCGTTGCTACAATGGTGCTGTATAAGATCTTCAGGTGATTATTATTATACAAGTTGTATTATGAGGTATATACCTTCGCGTGTTATGCGTATAGGGTGGGTAGAGAGATATTTAAATGTATATATACGTACTAGCGTGGAATGCGCGTGGGAACGTGTATACGCGTATGTGTAGTATTAGTGGATTTATTATCGCGTATATATAGGATATACGAGAGAGAGGAGGGAACAGGGAACGACGCCGCATTGTGTTACTAAGCTTTCGCTGCGGGATTTTCGAAGAACGAGTTCGACTGCATTTTCAAGTTGAGCTCATATGTATATATTACCAGAAAAAATTTACTTGGTATACGATCACAGCAGCACAATTTATCCAATTCGCGCGCGTGTATACGTGACTTATTGAAATTTACGAGTTACAAAGTGCACACGCGTGTGCGTATATCTATATACACTTATAGCCGGTATATTTAACGCTTGTAAATTATTTTCGCGCGGTTAATAAAAGTACCGTTACTAACAAGCCTCATCGCAGTTAATTAACCGCGTGAGAATTATATACGAGACTGTAAATTCGTTCGTACCTTATTGCAAAAAAAAAAATATAAAACAACGTTATTCGGACCTCGCACTTGAACGATCAAAAAGAAAAGCATCAAGAGCAAATACTTTGGCTGGTTCCTAAATAAAGCTTGTTACATAAAAGAAATCGCGTACAAGGATAAATAATAATATACATATACCTATACATACACGCGCCGTCCTGCTCCGATTAGCGCCCGCAGTCTCTTTTGCCTGTCGTCTGATGCTGTAGTATAGCAGAAGTAGTGGAGAAGTTATTGATGGGACGTGGCCTGGTTGTTGTTGTTGTGGTTGTTGCTGGGTTGGATGCAGATTAGAAGAGATATAATATATAGTGTGTATATATATATATATAGGTGGTGAGAAATGCAGAGATGCCATAATGGATAGCGTTATGTGAGTTTTGAGGTAGTTTTTTTTTCTTTGAGTGGGGCAGGAACCGAGAGGGTTGATAAATAAAATGTTGAGAGTATTTAAAAGTTGTGTATAAAGAGGATATACAGTGGACATGGCCGTTTATTTTATCGAGCCTGGTTACCTCGAACAATGCCAATTTTGTGTTTCTACCGTTTCCTCGTACAATTATATTGTTTAACGTTAAAATTATAACGTTATCACCTAGTTTATACCTTATAACTATAACTGACTGAATACTGTAGAATTTTTTTCAAAATAACCGTGCTTTTCCTATATACATATATACGCTTGCGTTTTATAAAACATAAAAAGATTGTTAATAATAATACAAAATTCGTATGGATATTTTTGAAGAAAAAAAAAGAACAAACAGCATTAAATCAACCGTTTTATCCGCACGAACGTAATGAACGTGCAAAGCAATCGCAAAGTTATTTGCAATAAATTCCGGGCGAGCGTCCTAAAAAAATTGACGTTATTTTCGTAACGGAAGAGCGCGACTTCGAACAAAAGATATATTTAACACAAAACGACGTGTATGCGTGCCAAACTCTCTGACACTGCACATACATATATGCATATATATACACATACACGTATCCTCCTCATAATCTATCGAAATTTCACTCCATATATATGTATATAGTAATGCAATTAAAAAAAAAAATTGACCTACTGTATATATATTATATAGATGTATATGTATATATACTACGCGATAACGCGCATCATATTAACATCCCTATATACCGGCTATTTTTACACACATGTCTATACGTACATACGTACGTACGTACCGTCTTCCTGTCCTTATTCAATCGTCCGAACGACCTTACGAGCGAGAGAGAGAGAGAGAGAGATTTATGACGCGGCTGCGGTCCACACATCTCGTTGATAAATATATGGAGGATTTTAGCCCGCGGTGCGCGTTATAAGAACGAGCTCAGGTTTTTTTTTTTCTTTCCTTGTATACCGCGAAGGTATGTGTCCTTTCTGTAGTAATCTGGAATGAGACGATAGTGTAGGGCTAAGAGATCGTATCAGTGATAGAGTCGAAGGAAAGGACGCCGCGGGAAAGTGAGATGAAGATGTAGGATTATTTTTCTTTTTTCAGTACCGCGTGTGTGTTCTTTTGTCAGTGTTACTTTAAACCTTGTGATTCATTGGTTTTAGGGAATTGATTTTTCGGATGTAGTATTTTACTTTTCTTTGATGTTAGGAATATTATATCGGCATTTGTCATATGGAAATGAAATGTTTTGTTGTGTAGATTTAAAGTATCTTTTTGTCAAAGAATTAATTTTATGTATATGTACTGAAATATAGCATCGTTTTTAGTTTTTCTTTTTTTACACTATTATTATTATTAAGTAGTATTTGGTAGTTCAACTTAATAAAAGTTGTTCTATATACCATATTATTAAATTGCCATTTTAAAATGTATGAACAAAACTGCAGAAACCATACTATCGGTCAATGAGCTCTACAAAACTATATGCGTATACCCATACTGCGGTTACAAACCTTCACGCTAAATCGTACACCCACCATCACCGCCCACTTCTCCAAACCATCAATACGCGAAATGTCAATAACGACCATTACAGACTGTCACACTAAAAAAAAAACGACGTTGCAAACTTACGAACTACGTCGACGTCGTTCGCGCTGCTTGATTGATAATTGCGCGTGGACCGAGACGCACACGTACCTATATAAGTAGTAGTATAGTACTGACGCACCTACAATCGTCATGCGATATGGTTGCGAAGTAAAGAGGTGGACGACCCGTTGATGTTTACAAATAAAAACGCCTACGTGAATTTTACTACTGCATATGATGGTATATATATATGCGAGTTGTAACAAATAACCGTCGATTTATATATGACTGCTGTGTCACTGTACGATGGGTCGGCGTGTTAAGAAAAATATACTATTGGTATGTTTTTGAAGAATGACTACGCGGAAAAACGTAACTTTGTCAAACGGGAACGTACGTTACTACATATATAGATTATTATTTTATCTGTATCTGCGCAAATAATATATATATATAAACATCCGTTATACAGTCAACCATCGTATAATGAACCCGATGAACCAGCGTTTTTTTTTACAAAATCACATGGTAAAGAAAATCTGTACCCACAGTACGAGTTTACAATACAAGCAGAACAACACTTTTCATCCTCCGGAAAAATTACAATAACGCGCGATAAGTCGCGAAAATTCTCGGAGCTCGCGTTATCTCCTTTCAAAGAGGTCGCACGCCTTGCATACATCGATTCCTATATATCTATATATATATACACGCATTATTAAAAACGTTTTCCCCTCTGTGGTACATCCTAAAAAAAGTATAACTACGCGTCGCCACAACTCGTAAATAAATCTATCGGTTCGTATATATTAGCTATATAACAATGAGCGTGCAATAATCCGCGATTACCATTTCCTTGTTTCTTCGCCACGTAAATAGTGGAAAACTCCAATAACGACATCGTTGTCGTCGTCGTCGTTGTCGTCGCAGAGGGAAACTGTCTGATAATAAGCGAGAAAACGATGCACGAGGTCAGTTGCTTCGAGCCGCGTGTCGTCGTGTATGTGTATATATATATATATATATATATAGTATATTTTTTCTTTTTCGAGTATGAGTTTAATTAAAAGTTATGCAATGTATACGCGGCGATACGATATTGTGCGTATATGTATAATCGTTCAAGTGTAGTTTTTCAAGTCTCAAGGATTTTGCAATATATAGAGAGTAATCGGGGGTGTATATATATGTATATATGGTTGGTTCTATATATCAAAATATTACGTGAGGTTTTTTTTTTAAAAAAAAAGGGAGGTTTGGTTTTCGTTTAGGCCAGTAGTGAGTTATACTTAACTTACCGCAATGTGGTTCCAAAATTGCGAAAGCTTTTATTTTAGACAATCTACGTATGTAACCGCGCTAAAAGTGTGGAATGACGAAATATCCGCAACCATTGTTTCAAACAAAGAGAATTCAAAAAACCAAGCGCCAGTCGATAATCATAATACACTATTTTTACTATACGCGTCTATACATAATTTCTACACTTATCCACGCGCTCAGCTATTATAACACAAACGCGAATGATAACCGCTTGCGCGACTAGAATCAGTAGCCATATGCAATTTTAGTCGGACGGTATATATACACTACAGTATTTACCGTCTATTCAAACCATTTCACGTCCCATAAACTCGCACTCAATCATATGTATCTTACTTCCTAAGGTCGCACCTTTTACCAAACCTTTCTTCCTTTCTTTCTTTCATTCAATCTTACTCACCCCTGTATACATCCGACCACATCACGGGCCATTTGACCTGCAAACAAGCTACCCAACCCTATGTTTTTTCGTTCCGCTCTTTTACTCGTTCACCCACGCGAGTTATTATATGTATATGTATACGTGCAATCTATATGGCCATGACACTCTGCTTATATGTATGTATATGGGTTTCGTAACGAAGCGTTCGAGTTGGCTCTATTATATTTGCTTGCTGGCACTTGTTGCGGTGTATTTTGAGTGCGTATAGAGCGGTGAAATTTTTTTTAAGGTGACGGTGAGAGAGAGTAGGAAAAATTCTTTAGGACGGTCGAGATTGTTTTTGGTGGGTTCGTGTGTTTTTGAATTTTTTAGAATGATTTTTTGTGTTATTGTAGATATGTGAGTTACCTGTTTACCTTTTTTTAGTGAGTATCTCGTGATAACTTTTTTTTTTCAGGTGTTTGCAAAAAAGTCTTATTTTTTATCTTGAATTTGCAGAACATATTCTTTGCTATATACGCAAAGCTTACAACAAATTACAAACACCTATATAAATGTACTTTGTTAAATTATATTTACCACGACGCGATGTAACAAAATAGATCAAAAACAGCTGATATAATAGTATTCGTAAAATTAGTTTTCCATTTTACGCTCGTATACATGTTGACACTGTGTGAAAAAAATAAATAGATACGCTTTCGAAATGGGCAGTTTAGGTTAAAGCATTTCCAAGACTTTTCCTAATGCGCAGCTGTCAGCTTATATACACTTCGAAATTATAATCTACTGTCGACTTATATGTATATACACGCACATCCACTTGATACATGCAGACGTTGCTCTTTTCATGTGTGTATTTATGAATCATTAGTAAGAGGTAAAAATTTTCATCGTCGAATAAATTAACTAATATTCCAATATCTACTTTCACTACTTTTTATCGTTTAAAGAAATTTAAAAAAACAATAATAATAAACTTTAGATAACAAATTACGATAAAAGTATTTTTATCAATAAACCAAATAAATAAATAAAACTATAAAACGTCTTTTCGAAACCCACATCGTCGATTTACTATATATGTATATATATATATATATATATACACACACACGAGTACTTATACAGCCACGTGACCCATCCATTCATTCGCTTTATATACATATACAAGCGTAGCCAATCGCGCGCACGCACGATGCACAGAGCAGTGCAATCACCCCGTGTCATGTTATATTGCAAGTCTTCTCTTCGTCGAAACCCGATTGTATAATAAGAAAAATAACAAAAGTTTACCAGTAAGTAGTGGGCGACTTGATCCAATTTCGGAATTAGGTGAATTCGGGTCTCAAGTGGACATCATGTACTCATAGTTTATTTTGACAAGCGTGCCAGGAGTTTGTTGAAAGTGTCGAGAAATGGGAGTAGGGTAACATGAGTGTAAAAGTTGGAATTTTGATTAACTATCAAAATTCCTTAACGATAATAACCTTAACGGTTAATGATTATTTATTGCAGTAACAAAATTTAAGTATCGGTGTTTTGAAATATTAGTGTTATATTTAATAAGTATAATACTAAAATTTTAAACAAAAATGTAAACGACTGCTTATACTATATATGAAACATTCAATTATACAATCTTCCAAGGACACTGACAAAATATATAAATATAGCTAATTATCATCTACAGTTCCGAGTGAATCTATAACACATGAAATATATTCCGCGCATTACTGCCAAAAGTCGGCGCTTGTAACGAGATAATTCGAGATCGCATCGGCTTAAACCCTCGCCATTATATAATAATGTCAGTTCAAAACAGGAAACAAGTGCATAGAGTCAAAAGTATAAAAGCATTTGTTTAAAACTATACATATATACACCCACAAGTTACATAAACGTCTCTTCGCATATATATTCGAAACCGCGTTCCTTATTGATCTTTTGCTTTTAATTACCGTATATATAAATAACACACAATCGATATCAATCTTTCCTCGTTCCATTCCAAAAACTCTTTTATCAGAAATCCAGAGCCGTGTCCTTAACATTACGATGCATCCGGTATATATAAATATATACTGTCTTGTTTGTCGTCGCGTAAAATGTAACTTTCATATATAGCTACATGGCCGTTACGTAACTTAATTCACATCGGGAAAATTTGCAAATGAACGTTGATAGCTGCTATAGACCAGGTTTTCGCGGTCTAGCCTATATATATAGGTGATAGATTTATTTTTAGCCTTTCTCTCTCGTGGGGTTGACGAACTAGAGAGCGAAGCCTACGTGTATTATAGATACAGACGCATGGCGCCGCCGTGAGACTTAGTTTTTACAGTTATATGTACGAGGAAAAGAATCGCAATCGCGTTGTTTCATAATTTTTCCTTAATTAACGTGGCTCCAGTTTGTTTCTTCGCTAATAGTATTCACGTGCGGGCATCATTTGCTGTAACTGCACTTCATTTCGCGAACCAAATTATATTCTTCTTGCCCAATTCGCACAACACAACATTTTCCTAAAAATAAACCCCTGTGTGTGTGTGTGTGTGTGTGTGTGTGTGTGTGTGTGTGTGTGTGTGTGTGTGTGTGTGTGTATATATATATATATATATATATCACATATATTCTTATCACAACGAGCTTTACGTATGTTGTGTCAACAGATTCTATACGATAATACGTATACCAACTATCTTACTTATACGCGTGCTGCGCGTGTATGTCGTAACATACACACAGACATACTTATACGTTGTCGCAGCCGTCGTCTGTCACATCGCGACTCACCGATCGGCGATCCGTGGTTAGATCTGTTATCTCTCGGCGCGTATGTCTGACGTCGTGATTTCTGTCTGAGGCTATTTTGAGCGAGGTAGTTTTTTTTTTCTTTGCATTCTCGTTTGGTTGTGAAAGGGGAAATTGTTATCTACGTGCGGTTATTATTAGGTCTATATATACTTGCAAACAATTTTGATACTTGCGTTTTATATTTAGAAGAAGTGTTTGTTGTAGTTTGGAGTAATGTATACCGAAAATCGTGAAATATAAGGAAAGGGTAATTTGTGTGCGAATTGTAACATCCAAATATACTATCCAGTATAGGCGTCAGGTGTTTTGCATTGACCTAATCAGATGTGTAATCGTTCGAAGGAAAACAGTTGTAGCTATGCTGTCGTGTAAAAATAAGAAAAGCGTACGTAAGAAAAGCCATACGTGACGTGGATATAATGATGGAGCAGTGGAAGGTTAAAAGCTGCATACGTGATTGCAAGGTTTCCGAAAATAAAATAGCACTATACACAACGCGGTGAATAATGCAAATTTCATTATATACATACTTGGCATTATTTTATTTGTATACGCAAAAATCAAAGTAGCATATTATTTACGGATATATTACATGTATATATGCACGTATAGCGTATAAATTTTATCTTTGATTGTGCATTTTGATGACTCCTTTATACTTTTAATGTCAATGACAAATAAGGCTGAGATAACAGAACGGCACGCACGATAATATATATTTTCCGCGAAGGTTGAAAAACAGCTTTGAAAAAAAAAATATATATATATATATACAAAGTTCTCTCTAAATTAAATGCATTTACGTATACGTGAATAATTTGGCGTACTTAAAATCGCTGCATTTATATATTCATTGTACAATTAGTCCCGGTATATATTTTTAGAGTCGTAAATAAATAATCAAGCGTCACACAGGTTCTTCCGCTTAGTACTTTGACCAGAAATTTTCTCACAGCAAAATATATAAATCAGTCAAACTAACTCCTTTCAATACTTCGCGAAAGAAAAGAAAGAAAACAGAATATTCACGTCTCGCTCAGTTACGACCCTGACAGCAGATCGTCACTCACTTACACGTGTATACATACACAAACACCACATACACACACAATATTCCATATACCTGTAGCTGTCAATCAAGCGCCACTTAATCGCGCAATATATGTACGTTGCTCGAGGCCATGCTCGCGCACAAGTGCATTCGCGAAAATAGCCGTGAAAAAAGAAGAAGAGCCTGCTATGCTTGCTATTGCTACTGTGACCTTAGAGAATCTGGCAAAGCCGTGTCGGTATGTATGCGCGAATTTTCGGCGGATCGGTCTTTAGTTTCTTTCTGGGTTAAATGTATATATGTATACGTGTGTGTATGTGTGTGTATGTATGTTAGTATGTAGTCAAGGCAAGTGGGATTCAATGAACGCACACATATATGTATACGTGCGCACGTGAATTTATACACGTAGATTAGGTCAGGGAGGGGAACGACGCGAATAGCAGCTGTTGAGGGTTATAGACTGGCTTTTCGTTGTCTAAGACAATGTGTCTGAGGTATTGTTGTGGTTTGAATGTGAATCTTGAATTTTGATATAATACATAATAAATAATTATAATTATTTGAATTTTTAAATTATTAAAAAAAACACTTTGTTCATAACACATGTCTCCTAAAATAATCCAACCGATTCTCTCTCTCAATTGGCAAAAACTATGTTATCACCAAGCTACTCTTTTTCTATATACTATAATATATATATAATTATCGAACTGCAATTAGACATTCTTTTATATCTGCCCTCCATTATTAGTACCATTCGATCGGACAAAAAAACATCTTGCGATTAACAGCTGCACACACTTTATATTTGCTTGGCACTAAACCGAGTGTGGTTGTGAAAGATTTTTTTTCTTCTCTTCATTCGCCCCCGCGCTTCGCAAACACTGTTGAGTTCAATAAAAGCTCAATAGCCGAAGATAAAGTGTGAGCGAGGATCAATGAAGAAAATTTAACTGCCATCTGTTATCGTCCCAACCGACTTCTTTGGTACTGTCTGGGAATTTCATTAGACCAGATAATTTATACACGAGCACAGCACTTTAAATTTTCATATATATACACACATACACACTCGTATAAATCAATATGCAGATATCAAACGGCCGAAAAAAAACTTAACGAATCGCGTGCGTATGTGTGTGTGTGTGTGTGTGTGTGTGTGTGTGTGTGTGTGTGTGTGTGTGTGTGTGTGTGTGTGTGTGTG
>JAYJLV010087260.1:0-39933 GCA_036873485.1 Torymus texanus | reverse complement strand
TAAGTATGGTAAAATTTCCTACAAATTATGGTAATTTTTTGGGTTTTTACAGCCTGTGGTGGCTTTACTAGAATTATAGTAATTTTTCCAAAGTCATTTAGAATTTTTCCTAACTTTTTTTCTCAGTGTAGAACTTCAACAAAAAATGTACACTCCTCTATACAAAACACTTATAAACAATTAAAATCCAAGCTAACAAGAAACAAATTCCTCACGCAGGTAACCATCATTCCCACCATCATTCCTCAACCTCAGCCATGAGCAACAACTCTCCATATAACCATCGTGGCATTAAGACGCAGGTATAAGATTGACTTACGACTTCGGTCATCTCTCTGACTGACTGACTTTTCCCAAGCCCGTATGCAAATGTTCTCGCTTATGCAAATCCGCCTTCTGAGTATTTCGTCGATGAATTTATGAGAGTTGGCGCCTATAGACCTCATAGATAAATTTTACTGCACATCAGCTTTTCACACCTACAATATTGGATTATCATTATCCTTAAGGATTAACTTCCGATTTTTATGTGTTACCTTGTTATTACCCATCCGGGTGATTTATTTACAGCCGCTTATCCCATTTGCATACACAGTCAACTATAATAGACTTAAGCCGAACAGGTCAGCTTTTGTTATTTATATATTCTGTACTTAACCGAATTTACTCTTGATTTACAAGTTACCTCAATAATCGATTTTTTCCTTTCAACTATTGTGCAATATATACGTTATATATATATATACAAACTCCTCCTCTACTAGTTGAGTAACACCAGTTCTGGCCACACCTACACACACACACCCGTAAATTAATAATATATATAACCAATCCTTCCGAAAACTGAAAAACACGATACCGAGAAAAACTTCATCATCGGTGAACCCAACCCTAAGATCTTCTCTCTCTCTCTCTCTCTCTCTCTCTCTCTCTCTCGCTCTCTCTTTTTCACTCTATTGTTCTCGAAAAACGCAAGCGCATCTCACCTCTCAAGGTGCTCGCTTGATTAATAGCGTACCCTCATACAAGCATATTTTCAAAGGTGAAAGCGCAAAAGATTAAATAATCCTTGGATCCTGTATAGCTAATGTAATGTCTATATATGTGCTTTATCTCGATATCGAAGAGATTACAATGTCGCGTGTCTGATGTTAGTTAATTAGTCGTTAACGAGCGGGAAGTCGGGAATGAGTTCCTGGAAGGACCAGTGTCGTAAGTGCCTGTATTGTGTGACAGTAGAGTTCCAGTGAGGATTTATGCAGATGCAAGAAAAGTGTAAGTAGACGGACGGAGGTTGCTAAATGCATGGATTGCCGAAGTAATGACGGATTTTGGTTTGGGAAATGGACGTTTCGAAGTTGTTGGTTGGACATGGTTGAAGGTAAGGTTTTCAATAGAGAGTAGAGCACTACGTTGCAATTTTATATATGTTAAAAATATATAATAAATATGATATATTGTATAATAATAATAATATGTAATTATTATATCTCGATATATTTTTGAACAAAAAATTTAAACAAAAGTACTTTTATTAATTTAACAATAACTTAATCAATTTGAGAAAAAATATCGGTTAAACAAAACAAATACTATATTGAAAACTGAAGAACAATTTATTTTTTAAACAATTTTTTTTTTTTTTAATGGTAAAAGAAACTTTCAGTAAATAAAATTGTTTTATAAATCCTTTTGTACCAATATATTACATAAAATGATTAAAACAATATCATAATTAAAATCTAATAAAATACTTTTTTATATCTATTTGTAGAACACCGCGGATATAACACCACCATTTTACGAGGCCATATTTTCCGACCTTGTTTCCCGTCTTAATGATCATAGAAGGGTTGAACCGAGGAAAAAAACGCGGTAGATCCGCCTATAACAAGCAAAAAACGCTGCACGCGGATAAAGGGGTGAAAAGGTTCCCGCCTCCGTGCGAGCGTTGAGGGTCGCAATTACGGTGGGGAAAGCGCTAACTGTATACCTTAGAATGAAAGAATTAGTGAAATGTAGGTTTATTCATAAAATATTCTCATGTGGATATATTTAGTTCTTAATATTGTCGTAAAAAATGTGTATAGAACTAAAATTCGTGTTCTTCATTATATATATATATATTAAATTCATCGACCAAACAAATTAAATAATTTTTTGTTTAAAAATGACATATATTATATAAATAAGACAATATATACATGGCCAAAATTAATTAAAAAACTTTCAAAAAACAACAATTACTATATAATTTTATGAAAATTTATCTCATATACACGTAAACATTCCATAATGATACAACCCACCGTTACAATTTACCAACTACCTATAAACCGACACCCAACCCGCATAAAAAAAAAACACCGCCCACTGCACACCTCGCATCACCGCACAACCGCATCATCTCCCACTTCCAAACCCCCACCAATCCCCACTACTTTCCCCCCTCCCTACCTCTCTACAAAAGGGTTACGCTCATCCGTACCCTATATGTATATACACACACCAAGCGCAAAAAACCACTCACCGTCCCTATCTACTCTCTCTCTCTCGTCTCCCCTCTCTTCGCTCGCTCGCTTACAGCCTATCGCAATTACGCTACGCGCAGGTGCAGCAACCGCGCGGGGAAGGGTTGAAGCAAATGAACGTGTACCCGCCCCATCTTATACTTGATATATACATATATATATATACACAAATACTCTATCGCTCTGTCAAGCGGCCATTTTGAATTTCTGACCCCTTTCGTATATGTATATATATGTATATACCATTAGTGCGACGTAGAGGTGGAGAGTATATAGTGGTATATAATGCAAACTCGTGCATAGCAGGTCTGGGTGTATCGATTCGTTGGAGTGTATATATATATATATGTATATAAGGCTTGTTATATAAACGCGTGTGTGCTGACAAAGTAGGAAAAAACTTTGTGTTTGGGTTAGAAAAGGCGACGAGAGGCGTAAGTTTTAGATTAGCTACTGCATATAAGGGTAATTGGTTAGTTTCATGATGGCTATATAGATGTATATATATGCGTAATTGAGACGGGTTAATTGAGATATGTGATGAGTAATATAAGTATACGGTATAATTGGTCAGTAGTTGAATTTGAAATTTTTAGAGGATTTTTCACGTGGTGTTCGGTTATATGCAGAGTTGTAGATACATAATGTTTGATTTTTTTTCTAGATATATACATTTTAATTGTATAACAGAATTTAAATTGATAACTATACCACATGAGGTTATATTTAATAAAATAGTACACTTTTTTTTTCAATATCTAGTAGTGATAATGATATAGTCTATTGGTATAGACAGTTCCACGGATCATGTTTGAACATTTTACGGAAGCATATATCGACGTTATTGTCTCTGCACGCTGCGGTGATTATAAGATAATTGATAGTCTCGACAGTTTTACGAATATCGCTGAGCGCAGCCGTTTATTATGTTATTTTCATAACATACAGCCCCGGAACTATCGATAAAAATTTTCCATCACCACATAATTATAAATCTTTGAAATACCAATATCCACGTGCACTTTTCCTCTACACATTTTTATACAAACTTTAACACCAACTTTTTACAAACCACGATCCTTTCCTCCCTTGTAAAATCAAACAACACCCGACACCGCACCCACACACATATACACACGACACGTGCCATTCCCAAATCCTTAAAATGTCGCGGACAACACACACACGCGCGTGTCGCATCGCTATTATATATTAAAAAAAAGAAAAGAGACGACAAAGACATCAAACCCAATACGTTGTTATACGTCGGCACATCGTTGCCACGCGCGGAAACCTAGAACCTCGTTAATCGATCGCGTTCCAACTCTCGAGAGCTTCGCTTTATACCAAGAACATAGAGAAAAGGAAAAAAAAATAGAAAGAAGGAAATTATGCGAGTCGAGGGAAAAAGTCTAGAGTTATATGCGTTGGCACGTTTACGTTACACACACCTGCTGTATAGTTGACGGCTCTGTTCCATTGCGAGGACTCGCGCGAGGATTTGAATTTGGAAAATCGATTATGAGGTGAGAGAGAACAGCAGGGGTTACAAGGAGATTAAGGACGATAAAGAAAAAGTTTATGATGCCGGGAGCTTTGGACAACGATTTGAAAAGATATTTGATGTAGTAGTAGGTATACTAGGACGTCGCATCATTATTAATTTCGGTTCATCTCTGATATATATACACACATTGAAACAACAACAGTAGTCTGGCTACCGATGGACGCTCAATTATACGTGTGATAGAAAAAACAAACGGCTGTGGTAAAAATCACACTTCCAAAAACAGTCCTAACCAACCAAAACATCACCTATATAACGCTCACGATACACGTGTAGAAGTAGCATAGCAGCGAAAGTAGACTCAGCCCGAAAAAGGAAACCTCGAGTGCTTGCGTTCGTATATATATATACATACACTTCACTATGCGACAGGAAAACTCAAAAACTGTCTTCGCCTACGCACCACACACACATATATAAAAAAAGGAGTGTAAGTAGTACATACACGAGGCGATGCTTATACGTACCGGAAGAGACGGCGGCAACGGCGAATAGACACATGGCCTATCGATTATACTTTCTATATACGTTTTTTTCTTCTCCTCTCTCGTCCCTTCCGTTAGCGGCTTTTTCCTTTGAGCTTCAGTGGTTTTTCAAAAGAGAGAGAATTTTCGCGTTGAATCATGGTAATTTTATGCTTTAGGAACTCTTTTAGAAAGGGGGCGAGTATAAGAGAGAGAGGCTGGTATGTAATTAGATAAATGCAAATAAATATAAGCATGGTAAGGGAGGGAAGGAAAGGCTTTTGATGGTTATCTATGTGGTTTGAACGACGAACGTGTCGTGTATATCAGGGTCTTGATCGTGTATATGCTATAGCTGCAGGGGAAAAGTAAAGGAGGGAAAGGTTTTCAAGGGGGTTTTCACTAATTTTTTCAAATTATTAAGGTTACCAACGAAGAAGAAGGAGAATGCTAATACGTGTAGTTTCTTTTTTTTTCTTTTTTGAGAAAATTTATAGGTTCTTTTATCTTGCTTATATATTATATGCTTACTCGCTCGTATACTTGAATATTATTTCTATATACGACTGTTGTACCAACTATTTTTTTACGTTATACTGTAATTTCTTCTTTATTTATATACGTAGAATATCATAATTATTCATTTCCTTTGTAACACTCTATACGTACTATATCAAAATTTCGTATTAGAAATGTACCATCTGCTTTATCGCAATTTAAATTTCCTTCATATAAATTGTTCATCACCGCCAACATATCTCTCTCACATTCTCTACCAATTAACAACACCAATCCCACCTCACCATCCCTATAACGTCCGTCAAAACAAGGATATCCACGGCGCATCACATTCTTTTTTCCACATCTATATAAACGCGTGCGTGCGACCCAAAACCCCACATATCCGAAATCCAATATATATAAGCGCGTGTTCCGTGCTCACACATCTTCGCCTCTCTCTCTCTCTCTCTTTCTTTCTTCAGTGCCGAATAAAAGACATAAACGCACACACATATACTATATATCACCATCTCACTCTCACTCTCAATTCTTTACAATCGCGCGCGCTCGCTCCACACGTATATATATATATATATATAGTATATAACATATAACCCACGCGAGCACGAACGCGTGCCGCCGATAAAACGATTCCTCTCTCTCTCTCTCTCTCGCTCTCTTTCTTTCACATATGTATACGTGTGTATATATGTATGTATAGGGAAGCAGCAGCCTGTTGCTGGTCGCGTGTGCAGCGCGCGCCACGCCGCGTCTCTCTTTTATTCTCTCTCTCTCTCGTGTGTTCCTCTATATACGCGCGTCGGAGCCAGAACGTTTTCGTTCCTTTTTTTCTCTCTCTATATATAGGTACAGTAAAAAAGAGAACGAGGAGGAGGGAGAACGAGAGATGCTGCGCGCGCGCGTGTGGCAGCAGCAGTGGTGGCAGCGGTACGTATATAGCTACCGAAGAAGAAGAGAGTCTGGCGCGTGGCCTGCGCGAGCCAGCAAACGATGAGAGTGAGAGTTTTGTATGTGTGTATGTAGGGGTAGGAGGTGAGGAGAGAGAGAGAGAGAGAGAGAGAGAGTGAATGAAGGAGTTGGGGTTACTATATACCGCGGGGTAACGGTTTTACGGCGTGTGTTTTTTCTTTCGAGGTTTTGGGGATTTGTCGGTGCGCTATGATACGATTATTGGGGTTATGTGATTTTTTTTTTGCTTTTGGGTAATATTTAACATATTATGGTTAATTTAAGATTGATAACAACATTTTTATTAATGTGAGAATGAAATAAAATAAACTGGTTGGATATATTTTTTTAAAAATATGAAAATTCAAAAGACTGCTAGATTAGCGATTGGTTGAAGCTATAGTTTTAATATAATGCCATTAAATGCAGTTAAATCTATGTTGGTCCTTGTACACTCATAAAAATCGGATTTGTAGTCAAACTGATGAATCCTCTTAACTAAATTCTACTTCGCTGTAGAAGAAAACAATTGATATTTAGAATACACTTTTTATTTAAAGAATCTTCTATTCTTCTGAGAAGAACACATTCTTTTAATTTCAAGAGGAATAATTATTCATTAAAGACAAAATATTTATTGATAAAAATCAGTTATTCTATAAATAATGGAAGTCATCTGAAACTCACATAAATTCATCTATTTTGTTGAAATTTTTATTTTTCTTAGAAAATTATTAGTATTTTGCAGGAAATGTTATTTTCCTCTTAAAGGTAGAGGACAAATATTTTCACTAAAATGAATATATTTTAGATTATTTTCTGTTTAACTCTAAACCATTTCTGTTTGTCGCTATAATAATGCCAAGCAGATTCCTTTTAAACGTAGATCCCGGTTTTGTGTGTGTAAAGAAGCCTATACAGTAACACATCATCAAAATCATAAAATTAATACTCTCATAATGAATCTTTCTCAACACCAATCCACACATACAACAAATCAATTAACATATACACACATATCTATATCTTATATGCAACCTTGCTATTATCAGAGTCATTCACAAGCTTTCCCATATAACCAGTACCAACAATCATATCAACTACATACAGAATTACGAGCATCATCAATTCCACCACACTCCTATTCTAACGTCTAAACATCTCGCGTACAATTAAAGTCGCGCACGTCGCTCGTACTACGATTGCAAAACCCGATCTCCCACTTCTATATAATATATACACATTCAAAAATCAATCCGCACTTCCTATACACGATGTAGCTACACAAACCTTTCTCTCTCTCTCTCTCTCTCCCTTTTTTTTCTTTCTCTATATCTCAGTCCTTGCGAATAGAATAAAACACCGTAAAGTCAACGCAGAAAGCGGGAAACGCGCGCGCACGGTTGTGGATACGCGTAGGTGGTCCTCTATATATACATATATATGTAAGAGAGAACGAAGGAACAATCCAAGCTAACTCATGCAAAAGTCGCGCGTACTGTACTGCAGGATGAAGAATGAGTGCCGTTGTCGTCGTCGTCGTCGAGGTTCTCGCCTCGACACACCTTGAGGACGCACGCGTATAATACATGTGTGTGCGCGTTTGCGTGTCTGGTCGGGTGTCAACTGAGTGCATATATATATATAGTGAGGTTTTGTAGAACGAGGCTTCTTTTTTTTCGATGTAAGAGGGAAGGATTGGTAGGGTGAAATTGAATTTGTTTTTTAAAAGTATATGTATATGACATAAAATGTTGTTGTTTATATGAGCAGAAGTTGTAAAAAGCGCTCCGGAATTTATTTTGGAGCATGCAATTTTATTTAGTATGTTATATAGTTAACTAAATCATTATATATAGAAATCATATTATATAGGACATTATTCATTATACGGTATTGAATGACATAGTATAACTGATTTCAATATCATTATCGTATCTGAAACCACGACTATACAAATCGATAAACAGCGCGCACATTAAAAATAAATAAAAAGAACAACATCATCTCACATAAAAATCATACACTTTACACGACGTGCAAATGTCATTCCACGTGTTCTATGCACCCTTCCACGTATATATCCATCATGTGCGCACGCACTTGGCCTATCGAAAAACGGAGCGAATCTTATGACCGAAACGAGTTAGTTACAACCGTCTCTCTCTACTATATTCTCTCGCGCATTCGTCGTCGTCGTCGTCTTGAATTACCTTTCTCTCCCCGCGCGCGTTCGCATTTTTCTCTCTACGCGTAGGGACAAAGTGCAGCTGCACAATCGTCGTCGTCGTCGTCGTCGCCCACGAGTGAGAGAGAGGCGACACGATCGGGTTCGTTTAGCCGCGCCTGGATGTATATATTATAAATGCGTTTGTATGTTGTATGGCGGAGGTGTGCAACTCTTTCGCAGTCGGGCGCGACGAGGTTAATGGGTTTTGTCTGCGAGGTTTCGGCGGTGAAGAGAGAATAGAAAAAGAGAGAAAGAGATAGAAAGAGAGAAAGTGGAGAGGATTGGAAGTAGGTAAACTTTGGTGTTTTGGTGGGTTATATAGGGTTAGCGAAGGTAATTGAGCGTGAATTTTGTGTTTTTTTTATTTTGGTTATTTTGTTATAGTGCGTGACAAAGTAAAGAACAATTTTGGGTTAACTGAGAAAGAGAGAGAGAGAAAAATTAATTTGTCAAAAGTTTATTTTTAATTTCAAAAAATATAATTACATGGCAGTTTAAGTTTTTCAGGAATTGTTATAACTGTCAATATTTTTCAACTATTTTTAAACTATATCATTCGCGGTTCAAATCAAATATTTAACACCATTTATAACATATATATCACACTATACTTCATCAACTTTCAAGCATTTCCTCAGAATAAAACAAAAATCTAGAATATATCTATCAATTTCCTTTATAATAGTCCACTTCTAAGTATTAACCCATATCATCACCTTCCAAACTACATATTATATACACAATTCTCACCTTATACTGCCACCCACAAATAAGTGACGAAACACTCTCTCTCTCTCTCTCTCTCTCTCTCTCTCTCTCTCTTTCACCAAAAAACGAACAATTTATCACCAACGAGTTAAGAAAAAAAAAAGAAAAAAGAAGAAAGACCGTGCATCCACCCCATAAATCCTCGCTTACGTCCCCGAAATTCTTTTGCATATTATATACCCTCTCTCTCTCTCTCTCTCTCTTTTTGCTGCACCCACTACTCACGGGCCGCTGACCGCCAAATCAAGCGAACGCAAGGACCCGTCGACATCGATTCTTCCTCTCTCTCTCTCACACACACACACACACACACACACACACACAATACATACATATATACACGAGTGTACTTATATGTACTTTACCTACCCCGTCGGATCAAATCGAGCGTGTCGCGTTTCTGACCTGCGAGAAAGAGAGAAAGAGAGAGAGAGAGAGAGAGAGAGAGAGAGAGAGAGTGCTCTCGAAAGAGAGAGTGAGATGCAGTATATATATATATAGCGCGACGGATGAATGGCGACGACGAGAAGAGTATAGAAAAGTCACGTATATATGTATAGGAGAGGACCACACGCGGGATTTTTCGTGTGGGTGTGTATTTATGTGTGTCGCTCGCGCGCGATGCTGCGTGAGTTGTCGAGAGGGAAATGGGTTTCGACGGTGAAAGTGTTTTCGATGGGGACAGTATGTATATGTGTAGGTATATTGGTATAGGTTACGATGTTACATACGAGGTTGGTTGCAATTTGGCACCGATGGTGCGAGAGACTGAATAAGGCAATGATGGGCTTTTTTAGAAAGTCAAAGATGATGGGATTGTTTTTTCTGTCTGCGGATGCACGTGACATTGTAGGAACAGAGTTTATTTCTCTGTGGTTTCTGAAAAGATCTACTATGGTTTATAGAAATTTATATGATCAAAATAAAATATTTCGCGGTATTTAATATACTTTTTCATTGTACAGTACGAAATTCTACTTAATTCCATTAATATATTTAATAATAAATTATATACTCGTTTACGAAATCTCAAGAAACAAATATAAACTTTTAATAACATACTATACGTTTCAATTCACTGTTAACTCAATATACACACCGCGAGTGTCAATCGATTTCTTTCAACTTGCCACACACATAATATACGACGCATGCTCTTCTATCTAGCTTATGAATCTTTCAGTTTCCAATATACACCGCTCTGGGTAATATATAAGCGAGAAAACAATCGTCTTTAATAATGAATCCGTCGATTCTCGCGACGCTAATATAGTGATAAAATAATTACAGCTCATATCAAATCGTTAGGATATATTCCATTTTCTTCCAATACATCTATAAAACTATATATAACATCAACCAGCATGTTATATACGATAAATCCTGCGCGCATGCATATACAACCGAATATATACCCAAATATCGGCACTCGCTAATAACCCCATCGACGCCTCCACATAAATCTTCACGTAATATACATATATATATATATATACATACATACTACAGCCCTTGAGCGTAATTCCTACTCTTTCTCGTGTTATATATACGTACTCGATCAAAATAATTAAGCTGCTCGTGCGGGCACAAGTTATTAATTCCACGGTAGTAGCCGATCGCGCGCACCTGCGTATAGTGTATGCTAATATACGCTGCATATAAATCCAGTGGTAGATTGGTATACGAGCACGATGTATATATATATGTAGTCGATGAAGTGGGCGTATGCGCTTGTAGTTTTCAGAAAAAAAAGTGTTGCTGGTGGCGCCATGGTTGGTGTAGAGGTAAAAAGGAAGGTTTCGGTATATAGGGTTAAGGTGGAGTATATTAAAATGTGGAACGTTACAGTTTATGTATAAAAGGCGAGGTACGGTTAGATTTTTGTATATAATTGCTTGCGAGTTACGCAGGATAGTTTAGATTAGGAGGTTACGCGCTAATGGCTACTTAATTGTTCTTTTGAAGAAATATTATATATAGTCAGACTGAGCGGATTCTCGAAAATATAGTTATAAAAAAGTAAAAAAAAATCATCATCAGCAAAATGATGATTATAGTCCA
This sequence comes from Torymus texanus, assembly GCA_036873485.1. NCBI lineage: Eukaryota > Metazoa > Arthropoda > Insecta > Hymenoptera > Torymidae > Torymus > Torymus texanus. The sequence continues at coordinate 28,842 of JAYJLV010087260.1, read as the reverse complement.
TCGTTTCTCAAATATATATAACGATCGAATGAGTTCCTTATACCGCTGATCGCCACTTGCAATCGATAAATTCGTTTCTAATATACCCATCACACAGAATTCCTCGTTAATCTCAAATAAATTTTCGTCGATCGCGTATATATATATAAACAACCGATCTTTTCCCGATAAGTCAAATTGAGGAAACCAATAAAACATGCATAACAATATAATCGTCGGTACCATAATCAGCGACCTTTAAACACATCTACACATACACATCTATATATATAAACGCGCGATTATACATTGGGCAACGGTTAGTGACCCCTTGTATTACGCGGTGCAAGATGCCCCGCGGCGTCTATGTGTATATATATATATAAATACGCACGCGCGCGCTAAATGATCGAGGTAACTATAATATAATATTTTCAAGCTCGCGATAATGCGGTAACCATTAAAAAATAATTTCTTTTTCTTTCTCTTAACGCTGAGCGATAATTGTGAATGATTGGGGATTCACGTGATATAGTCGCGTTTTGGTGTGATGTCGATGTGTGATAATATCGTTGTAGTTGTGATAGTATATATAGATAAATTGATGTTTGAACTTGGTTTTCTGCGGTTAGCTTGAACCAGTGAAAACAAGAGAACAAGAAATAGTTGGGTTGGTAAAGATTGTATATATACACTAATAGAAAAATGTGGGGAAAAATTGTCATTTTTTCTAGTAATTTGGCAATATCAACAAAAAATACAAATTTTTCCATTAAACAATAGTAAAAATGACTAGAAATACAATAAAAATTACTATATTTTTATGAAAAAAATTTGTTTGTACACTATATCAGTGTACGAAATCCAAATGTTAGGAATTTCAATAAAGTAGTACCAATGTACTATACAACGTCTTAATTTAAACATTAAAAAATAAAAATAACCCGACAACCTATATCTTTCCGTACAATTTTCTCTTCAAATACTTTGAAGAACTTGGAACAACATTTCAACACGTTATATCGCACTTCGGGGATTATCCACCCCCCACATCCAGCGATAAAACTATATACACCTCGATCGAAAATCCACGCACTACACACTTCCAACTTCATTCTCATATCTCGACTCGTGTAACTCCCGCGCGGCAACGAAATCCATATATCTCTCCTCTTTCTCTCTCCCTCTGTAACTTCCGATTACAAAACTTTCCCCCTTCTCTTAGAAACAAATAATTAGCCCGTTCACTCTCTCTCTCTTTCTCTCTCTCTCTCTCTCGTTTACTCGAACTACCCCGAAATCACGTAAAAACGCGATTAAACAAAACACTAGCGCGCAGCTGCATTTCTACTTCAACTCGCGTGCGTGCGTGCGTATATATACGTATACGCAACTCGTATAGGGGGAACCCCCGGTTGAAAAACGTTGGTCAAGCCGACCCTATATACTCGTAACCGAGGAAACGTGAGAGAGAGAGTGAGGCGTGTATATATACATATATAAGAAACGAGAACGAAAATCCGATGGTCGAATAAAGAAGTCGAGCTTGCGTATATTATATATGTTTACGAGATTCTATGGTATAAATTTGCAAGAAGAGGGTGCAAGTGTCGGATTATGATGTTAGTCGTTGTTAGCGATATGCTTCATGACCGACGTTATTCACGTGGCGCGTGTTAATTCAGACTTTTTTATATAGTATAGGAGGAACTCGAGTGAAGCGTAAATGTAGTTGTTCTTGGAAGAATTAGGAGCTGGATGATAAGAACGATGTGGATGGTGGTAACCCATTAATGATCGAATAGAACGACGAGAGATTGAAAAAATTCTATGCGGGAATGCGTAGCAGCACGTGGTGTCAGAACATATGACTTTTACTTTTTTCTTTTCGTGCTATAATAGCGACGTTACACGGTTGTATATATAGTTTATCGGTGATTCTGTAGAGTCATTGGCCGCCGTATGCGTCGATATAATTATATAGCTTAATCTATACGTAGATGAAATTTTTAATAGACGACAGTGCGCACATTTCGAAGATTATCGCATCTATATAACGATTAAATAGGAAAAAAAAAGGTAATTATGCCATTTCTAACACATATGGTACATATATATATAAAATATCCAATAAACTAATTTTATAGATTGTTTTATAATCGTACAATTAACCATATAATAAAGCTAACATTCTTCAAAACGTATATATAGAGAAACCCAAAATCCACCATTCACCAAAATCCTCCCCTCCCCCATTCACCCACCGCGCCCAGTAGTGATCCCTTTGCCAATCCCCATCGTCCATATATCCGATCGCTCACTCCTCCACGCTCGACCCTATCATCGATTATACCCAGTAGCACTATACACTTACCGAAAAAAAAAAAAACGAAAGAGCGAACGCTACACTGCTGCTGCCGCCAGAAACAAAGATCCCGGATACTATACGCACGCACGCGAAGAAAAATGGAAACGAGGGTGTAGTATGTGTAACCCTGTTTTTCGCGATTCCTCGCTGGTTTGGACATTTTTGGAACAGAGGGGGAGAGTTGCAGTGACAGTTTGATCGAAAAGGTTTTTTTTTGTTGTTGGGAGGGGGGTGGTGGTGATTTCTTTCTTTTTTTTTGGTTTTGGAGTGATTGAGAGTTTAGTACTGATGGGCTGGGAATTAGGATGGAATTAAGGGGTTGGTGGTGGGGTGAGATATGGGTGGAGTGTGAAGGGCTTGGAGATGGGAATTTGTAAATATTTTTCGAGATGCTTTTAGTATGAATTAATGTAAAGTATATAAATGGTATGAAATATGTTTTATATGGAGAAAAATTTATTAGTAAATTTTACTCTTTTTATACAAAAATTTATTATTTTTATATTTACTGCTGGGACACACTCGACATGAGGGATTTTTACTGTTTTAAGTAGTAATTTTTATCACTTCTGCCAAAATAATAATAATTATTATTTAAAAGGTAACATTTCCTACGAAAATCAATTTTATATCAAGTTACGACTGTTACTGTAATCGAATTGTAAATTCTTATAAGTGACAATGTACACAATAAATCATAGTCGAATCGAACCACCAAACATAAAAAAAACACACTGTTTTAATACCAAAGATCAAAATAACATCGACATTTTTCCATCATACCTCTCTTCTCTACCACTATATACACCGAACCCCAATATAACTGAACCACCCTCGCACCTCCTATACTCTAAGCAATCACAAAACCCTCTCCGGCCTTCCCGGGCCATAAACCGCGAAAGGCCACACGTGAACGTGTAGAAAGCCATCAAACGAACTTCCGCCTCTGTCTTCGATTCCCTTAATCTTAATCCACGTGCACATGAGATTCTCTATATATAAGTACCAATGTGCCACCTCGAGAAACTGTTCTATGTAGGATATATAAACGTGAGGTCGATTTTTAAGATCGAAAGCGGCATTGAATTCAAGCGATTGACAGCTTTGTCCATGTGTCGTTCACCTCGTAGCACGAACGCGTGTACGGGGTTATAAGAGAAGGAATAAAGGGAAGCTTTGTTGGTTTGCATAAGGGAAGGTGAGGAGAGTTGCGTTTTTTTCAGAATAATGTGGATTTTTGGGGTGAATTTAGGTAGAAAAATGTATATGTGTGTGTGTGTGTGAGTAATAATTTTATTGGAATAAGTAGGGTAATGGAAAGAGGTAAGATTGTAATGTTTAATATATATGTATAATTTTGATATTCACAAAATTATAATGTGATTAGTTTTTTTTTGCGCCTCTACAGGATTTATTTGGTAAGTATTTGTAAATATAATGGTTTTAAGTATATAATAATAAATCGTTATTTCTCAAATAAAATATATTTAAAATAACCTTTTTTCTATATAGATTACAAAATATTTTGTAACAAAATCCCTTGTGAAAATCTGACATGATATATAGCAATTTTTACTACAACGTATGGTACTTTTACTAAAAAATATACGAAAATTTACAATAATTTTGACTGAAAAAAAAAAATATTTTTTCTCTATATCATACAAAAATGTCTAGTTCCACTCATCCGCAGTCACGACTATATATTCCAAATTAAACTAGAAACCTTCTCTCTTTCTCTCTCCACACTTATACATAAAAAAAGACTTATGGATGCACATATGCACTGCGACGCCTGCAACCTCCATAAAAGCAAACCATCGTCGCGTGCATAATCCCTCATCTCACTCTCTTTCTCGCAAATCAACACCTGGGTTCCTTTCCTCTCTCTCTCTCTCTCTTTCTGTCTTCACCACCTCGTCTCTCTTCCATTGTCAAGTATACTCTTCGTTTGGCCGTCTGCGCGACTCTTTCTTCTTCCTCTCGAAAAAAAAGCGTCTGAAAATCGCGAGACACCAAAAGGGGTCCAAGGCCAAGTCAAAAAAGCACCGCACCTATACATATATACACACGCGAGACTACCAGACGTAACTCGGCGCACATCTCTCTCTCTCTCTCTCTTTCCTAGACCAGCTGGCGCTCTATTCGCACGCCACATGGTCCGGACGAATTAATGCAGAACGAAAGGAGTCGTCCCCCCTTCCCTTCTTCTTCGGCTATTATTATTAGACGCGCGCGCGAGCGCGAGCGCCATTCGGAAGTGTATCGGGCCCCGATATAATTAGACGATTGGATAATAAGCCACTATACTCTTTTTCTCTCTCTCTCTCTCTCTCTCTCTCTCGCGTGCGACCATGCACACTATACATATATCTATATATACTCTTTCAATACGCGTATATATATGGTCGGTCCGACGTTGTTGAACAACCTGCGCGAGAAAGAGAGCGGGTTCGCCAAGGACGTGGACATGTGGCTGAGGTGTATGATTTTTTTTTTTTGTTTTCTTTTTGGGGGAGAGAAGAGTTGCGTTGTGGAGGATGCGAGGACGGTTTGTAATGAGGTCTATACGTGAGGGCTTTGCTATTTTTTAATTTAGTGATTATGGGTGTTATGAGCAGTGGTTGTTTTTTTAGAGGGATGGAAGAATTGGCGAGCGAAGGGGTAATTTAAGGGGAACCGTTGGGGTTGGAACGAAATGTTTATTCTATATAGGTGTAAAAGATTTTGGTGTAAAACACTTGACTATCTTCGTAGTTTTTAAATAAGTGCATGTAATTTATGTATGTTAATAACATAAAGAATAAAATAAAATTCCGTATAATATGGAAAAATTAAAAAGAAAATTAATATACTTAAAATTTCGAGTTAGTTGTTTTGTTTCTACTGCTCTGAAAAATATATAAAATACATAAAAATAATATATATTCAAATTAATACGTTATATATTGAGATATGTTGCACGACAATGTTATGTACTATTTTTATAGTATTTTAGTAATATTTTACATAGAATAATTATTTATGAATAGCAGAAACTATTTCTTAAATACCCCTATATATACAAAAGTATCGTTTCCCAAAACCATATACCCCCTTAAACTACTCTTTCGCCAATTAATTTCTTGATTTGAAACGTTTTCTCCACCAATTGACTCTGAAATCCCTCAGCTTCCAAAGATCCATTGATTAAACATATATCCCCATTGAAATCACTAAGAAGAACAACGGACCACATCAATCGCCCCAAAAAATCCATACCCCACAATCATCGTATATACTCCCATCCTTCTTTCTCCCGTTTTTCTTTCGACAATCGCGTCCGAGAGAGCGAAAGAGAAAGAGAAGAAAAAAAAATAATAGAAACGACTCGTATAAATACGCTACGTCGTTTGTTTTTCACAAAGTCAGAAATCTCAGGCGTACAAACGGGCCGATAATAGCCGGTTACGGGTGTGCTTATACAAGTTCAACGTACTCTTTTCACGGTTTTTCAAATCTCTATATCCACGAAAAGTAGCTGCGGGGCCTCTTACACGTATGTATTGTCGTTGTAATTAGAGAGCCTCGGGATCGTGACCGCAGAATTGTATGTGTGTGTATATACGCGCGTGATAAATGACGTTTATTCCAAAGCGATTAGTAGCGATCGACGAATCACGGCGGCTTTGTTCGATTCTGTAATAATAGCCATGGCTATTGCCGATTAGATTACACAAATGCGTGTGTGTATGTGCACGCATACGTGTATAGCCTTTTTTTTTTGTACGAGTGCATCTCCTTAAACAATGATGAAATAGTCGAGAAATAGAGAAATCGAGAGGGAGGAGATAGAATTTCGATTGTTGTGTGTGTGTATATGATTTGAGAGGAAACATATATATACATATACATAGAGTTTTTCAGATCACTATATATATGTATAAGGAGACAATGAAGATGTCCGAGTTGTGAGACGATTAGAAGAACGAGCTACGTTTGCTTGTTTGTGCATCAGTGCGACGGGGCTTGGGAAAAAGAATTAATCAGTAGAGATTTCGAATTTAAGCCATTAGTGAGTAAGGAGGATCAGGCGGTCAAAGGATGTTTCTGAGAATGATAAAAGAGTATGAGAGAGATAATGCGACAGTGTTTTTCTGAACTGAATCGATAAAGTTGGTATGCTGAAAGTTTACTCGGAAAAGTTTCTAGGAACAGACATGTAGAGGTTGATAAAATTGACGAAAGGAGTCGTTTACAGTGGAAGTTCATTGTTTACTGATAGTAATTACTAGTTTGTTCTTCGTCTATCGTAGATAGAAATACTTACTTTTTTCTCAGTATTGGATATAACTTCGTTAATATAATACTATACTTTGCATAAATTTTCCAAATTAATATTTGAATATAAAATATTATTAATTTTATTAATTTATTAATTTACCCATAAATAATAAAATGTAAAGTGAACATAATTTTATAATTATCATTTACGTTTTTATTAAAACATTAAATTTTTCCCAAATACAAACGGAAAATTATCAGAGATGGCCAGTAATAAGTAAAAAAACTGCACTCGAACCAAAATAGACTCACTGAAGCATCAAAATCCTTAAAACTCCAAGAAAAAACGTACGTTCCCGTCATACGTCCACGAAAATCTATTCTACGTCTCGATCTCCTCAAAGTCGCATCTAAGAAAAAAGCCAACGAATTTTCATTTCAGCGAAATGATGAAGAAAAAAATTAAAACGCACAAACACAAACACACAACTAAGGCAAACTACGCATAGAGTACACATCTGTCAGATATCACTCGCCGATTGATCTCGATCTCGCACTCGTACATACAATTTCAATTATTTCGAGCGCGTATACATTTATATATATACGAGGGTGAGCCTGTATCGATTTAAATGGAGGCGATTGAACCAAAGCGAACGAAAAAAAAAAAAACTGTCCGGGGAAAAAGTTTGTGCCCAGTAGTACGCGCTATCGGCTTCATCAAGCTTTTTTGTGTCGTGCCAACGGTCAAACATCATGTCTTCTTGTTGAGCAACGCGACGCAATTTTTCTCTCGATTGTCTAACCAAGGGATGGATGCATTCGACAACGCGAGACTTTTTTTTCTTGCTCCTCCGCGATGGTGATACGCAAAAAAATCGTTCCAACCGTCTACTCTCACTCTCTGGTTCTTGTCAGCCGATCAAGATCACTGTATGCCGTTGAGCGATGCGAGCGACTTTTTGCCTGGATTAGGTGGATTTCTTAGGTAAAATCTTTTGTCGAAAAGACTTTCGTGTATCATGAGAGAATGAGAAAAACTGGAGTTTAATAATACTTAATATTCATATATTATTTGAAAATTTCATTTATATTTATATATGCGTATAGGAAAGAAGAAGAGTGAAAGAAAATAGATATTTTTTTGTTTGCATGAAACAGGATCAACACAGTATGAAATTTTCGTTATTATAAAAACAGCAAAGATTATGGTATATGGGATAAAATTAAAAAAAAATTTTTCAATCCTAACAATATTTATTAATTCGTGAGTTTCTTCATTTTTTAATTTTAAAAAGAAATTTATAATAATGTATCAAAATTATATATTGATTTCAAAATATTTACGTAAATAAACAGCATTAAAAATTCCTCAAGCAATGAAACCCCAGCAATCCATATTTATACAAAAATAAATTATATATATATTTACATTAAAAAAAAATCATCATCCGCACTTCCGCCTGGCACTAAAAATCATCTTAATTCCTCCGTATTTCCAGAAAAAGCGCCTGCCGCGTCGACGATTTAAATCCACCACTTTTCCACCTATTTCAAGCACTACATCCCTCCTTCGTCCCCCCACGCCATACCTCTAAGATATTTTTTTCGCGCACGCGCTCGGCTTAAGGATTGCTTTACGTGATCCCGGGGGTGGCAAAAAAACGCATCCACATACGAGCACGCGTATATATATATATATAAGGCTAGCCCCTTAACTTCGGATTTTCCGTGATTTGACGGCACGCGCGTCGGTGGCGCTCAGGGTATTTACGTCGCGCGTCTCTTTGTCGAGAGATTTTCTCCTGAGTTTTTTCTTTTTCTCCTTCTTTTTATACGCCATGGAGTGTGTTTGTGTCTTGTCAGCCATGTTTTATATTACGCGTGTCGTATTTTCAAGTGTCGTATGCCGCGTTATCGTAATTTTCCGGTAAATGCGACTTTATTGCTGGACAACTTGTAAGAGGTGAGGGTTTATCTTTTTTCCTTTCATTCTTCTTTGGGTAGATCATCGTACTAATTTTTTCAAATGACCGACAGTGATTTAAATAAATGGTATGGGCGTTATGCACAGTTCATTATAGGAGAAGTGGATGATTTGTATACATGTTTTGGTAAGGACAGTTTATTTTTGTTTATAGAATATTTTATATACATGTTAACTATGAGCATAAGACTATAAAGTTTTCATTGTAGCAAATCGCTGAAAGCCATAAATGTACATATAATATAAGGAAATCTATTGTATAAAAACTAGAAATTTTTGTTTTTAAACACATTTTGAACTTCTTTCTTTTTCTTTCTCATATCATGAAGTATACTAAAAAATTATTGATATTTAAAAAACCACTGCCAATTCATTGGTACGTAGCTTCCTCAAACTTTATTTACTGATTCCTTTAATTCATTTTTACTTCCAATATTTAAAATATTTAGAACTTTATTTTGTATGGAGAGACTATGCTATATTGTTTTTTTACTTTTTATTTTTACTATTTCTATTTTCTATCATTCAAAAGCAATTATTATTATTAGTTTTTATCGTTAAAAAGAAATTGTTTCTGTATATTATTGTTCTGCATACAGAGAATTCAGAATATAAAAATTTTAAGTATTCTAAAATTTATATAAAAAAAATTAATTTTTACAAAAATAGAATATTGACCCCAACTTTAGAAGCAAAAACTAAAAAAATTATCCCTTTCTGGTTAAAATCGGTTAAGTAGATCATGATATATCAGCGTATACGGACATATATATACACATATACTTAAAATACGCTTCATTTCTATTGTATTTTTATTATATTTTAAAGTTATTTTTCTTTCTCAAACAGTAAATTTTTATGTTTTCAAAAATATAAATTTTCCATAAATATATCTAATTCAAAATTATTTAAAACTGTTCAAACTATTATTATTAGAAAAATATATCACCTTAAAACATCTTTTTCAACATTTTTTTTTCGAAAATTTTTTTCACCGTTCTTCTATGAGGAAACAAAAGAAAGTGGTTACACGTTTGTTATGAAAAATGAAAATTTTATTTGAAAATGTCAAAAAAGTGTTTTCTTTGAACCTCAGATATTTTTTCTAAGAATGTCTTACGCAAAATATGAAGCTTTTGTTGATCAACATTTCCAAATAATTTTTTTTTGGTATTTGCATTGCAACTAGAAACAATTTTCATATTTTTTTTTTTTGCTATAGAAGAGTTTTTTGTTCTTTTTCTAAAATGATTTTCTTCTAGACAAACAGCAATGATATAATAAATATCACATAAAATTTTCGGGTTTTTATATTTTAATTTATTTGGCCACAAAACACTTGTTCAAAGCAAATTTTAAGTGCTACACAATACACTCTCCAAAAACCCGTAAAACCAAATCGTGCCTACTTCATCGAAACAGAACCCACTAAAAAAAGTCCAATAACCAGCTTTTTTTACTCTGACCATCAGCCAAGCAAATTATGTTTACCCGAAAAAAAACAAAAAACCGTTAGAAATTAAGAATCGCGCCCATCATGTAGACATCATCTACCACCGTAAAAAAAATAGTCAACCTCTCCCCATTATAACGGTAAGTATTTAGCGTTGAAAAGTCAAAAAGTCAAAAAAGCGCCACAAGGCTGCGTGAAAGAGAGAGAGAGAGAGAGAGAGAGCGATAAAGAGCAGCCGTAAACAAAATAGCGGGCAATATACGCGCCACAACATATCCTTCGGTAAATAAGCATAGAAAAACCAGGTTTTCCTGAAGCCAAAAGTGAGAAAGTCTCTCTCTGTCTTTCGCACTCGGGCCAGCATAAGGCAAAACGACAACAAGGATACAATTTTCCTTAAGACTATCATAAAAATATCCTGTTCCTTATACTCTATACCTGATCGCTGGGCATATAATAAAAATTTTGTCGCAGTTTTTATGGGGTCCAGCTGCTCTCCCCCTACTCCACCAACCGAGCGGTATGTCAAAGCCCAAACTGGAGCGTGCCTCGTGCATTTTTCTCTACGTAAACTGCTAAACGACGAGAATATCGCAATAGAAAATTAACAACCGTTCCTTATACCTAACGGTATACCGTATGGTCAGTGGGCCCTTCTATTGCTACCGCTGTGTGACGATTTTTGAACGTACAAGAGACAGGCAAAGTTACTGTGGACAGAAAGAGAGAGAAGGGGAAATGGTTCAGGTCTATATATTGTTTTACGATAGGGTCGCTGAGAGGGCTTCCTTCGTAATGCCTAATAACAATATAATAATTGCAACGCTGTGTTTACTCTCAAGTTCAATGGAAAACCGAGAATCGTTTGACTCCAGGGGGTCCATCTACGGTGGACAAAGTTTTATGTTGCACGCAATATACGCAAGACGCGACTATGAGCACGAGATGGAGCAGTTTTTTGCCAGATGGAAGTTAGTTTAGTGTTTTCATGAATGTATAGTAAAAGCCATTGGTCCCCGGCTTGCTAAGTTTATTTTTTAATACAATAGATTTGTAACGGTTGTATGAGAATACACTTTTTCAGGGTTGTAAGGATTTGAAACTTTCTAAAATTTAGAGTTGTAGAGCAGAAAATAGGAGTTTTAAGAGAAATGTAGTTGGGAAAATGAAAAATTTTTAAGTAGAATATTTCAAATTTAATGGTTTATGCATTCCTTGTTCTATGCGATAATTAAGATTGTCGTATATTTATTAAGAAAAAGAGTATCTCAGATCCGGATCATGGATTTTTCTCAAACTTTGAGATATGTCTTTAGATGCTGAAATATAAAGGAAGCCGCAATATTGGATCCTAACGCTTCAATAAACTGAAGTTATCGAGATTTTCAGCTGTATTTTAAGGAAACTAGTGTTATTCGGCGCGCTACGCGCGCCCTCTGTCTCGCGATCGAACCAAAACTCTCGCAAAAAATCGAGATACCTCGTAAAAATACTCGAAAACCGAACGAATCTCGATTGCTCAATTTATATAAAGGATACTGAAAAAAATATTGTTTTTTACGCTAATTATTTAGTCTAGACAAACCTTGCATATGACAGGGTACACGGATAGAATTTTCCGGTAAAAATTACCGTGAAATTCACGGTAATCGTGGATCATGTCTAACTCCAATCATTTTTACCGTGAATCACGGTAATTTTTACTATAACGTCACGGTAAAAATTACTGTGATACACAGTAAAAATTACCGTGATTCACGGTAAAAATTATTGGAGTTAGACCTGATCCGCGATTACCGAGAATTTCACGATAATTTTTACCGGAAAATTCTATCCGTGTACATATTCAGGGTATTTGAGAGCAGGAAAAAAGAATTTTTCATTTATTTTTATACTCAATTATTTGATATTTTCTATAGGCCTACCCACACAAATATATATTTTTCAAAATCTACAAAACTTTCAATATTTCTATTGAGCAACGAGTACAATTTTTTTTAAATATTCGAGTTAAATTGTAATAATATTTAATTATTATATTTAATTAATTAGATTTAAGTCTCAGTATTTTTAAATTTTCTTATAATATTAGTCACTAAAATTGGTTTCAAACAACTATCTAAATATACCAACACACATAGATGAATATTCTATTTAGTGAAAAAAATGTTTTCAAAATGACATTAAAATTTTTTTTTGTAATTTATGATTAACCATCAGTTAATGTACATAATGATAAAATGCAACTGTTTTAAATTAAAAAGAAAAATAGAAAAATCTAAACAAAATATAGTAATAATCTTTTCATCATTGAGTTTTGTTTATATTAAAAAAAAAGAAAATAGAAACAAATTCCAATAAAAAAAGGTTAATAATTCTGTTGAAACGTAATCTTTGCATAAAACAACGTAAAAATACTTTATGATCGCTTTTACTTTTACTACTAATAAAAATAATTCAAAACCTAAGTAAGCGGGATAATCTTAATGAAAATCTTCAAAATCCCAAAAACCAACAACCATAAATTCGAAATACAGTTGTTAAAGACTTCACTACGAATAGCGGCAATAAAATTAAGGCAAAAGGTTAAATAGAAAGTAAACATTCAAGACCAATTTTGCACATGTGCTAGGAAAAATTAACTAATTTTAAACCAGAATAAACGGTGGTGAACATTTGCATCAAGCCAACTAAAAATCTAAAATTTAACAAACAATTGCAAAAAGAGTTTCCAGAGTACGAACTGAATTTTATGGCATATACATCTGTCCTTGCCATAAAACCCCACTATAATCTCATAATATTTCTTAGATTTCTAGGTAATCTAAGAGGATTTCGGAGAAATTTAAAGTCCCAAACCCAATAACCGCCGGGACCCAAAATTAATTGCGACCCATTTCGCAGGTATGTGCTACCTTTTTCTCTCTATCTCCGTACACCTCTTTCTCTCTGAACTCTTATACGCATAGCCCACTTTTCACCTTATCGTTGTGACAACTCTATGTATCAGTGTGTATTTCGCTTTACATTGCAAGCGCACGATGCAATGTAAGCTCACAGGCAACATTATGTCCCGAAGGGATTAAACCGATTTATGAGTGGTAATTACACTCCTCGGTTAACCAATTTCAACCTTTGTGCCTATACATAAACCAAAATTGAAACACTAAAGTTTAAGTATACCGTTATATACTTATTCCCATTTGATTAACAAGTATAACCCTAGGTATTATAGGGGTAAAATTATTATTGGTCAGGCGTGAATATCTACTGTTTCACTTTGTAGTATTGCCTAGCCCATGCAGAAAAGCAAATAGTATTTACATTTTACGATCAAATCGCTGCCGGCATTGTAGAGAAGTGAAATTTTGAAAGGGACAGAGCCTAAGAGTTTGTGTAAAAAAAAGGTCGGCACGATTTTGGGAAACGTTATTAGATCCTGCGCAATGATACTGCAATATTGAAATAATATAATTTTAGAGATAAAAGATTGTTGTAAGAAATATTTTACCCTTATAATAGTTCAAATTTTGTTTAGTATAATAATAATAATAATAATAATAATAATAATGCAGTACTAATACAATAATTATAGTAAACCGAGATGTAAATCTATTATGGCATAATATTGAACTTTAATTACAGAATGAAATATTTAATCCTCTTAACCCTATGACTCCTAGTGTTACTCTCATGTAACATGATATTAAAAAATGTTTCAATCAATATTTTAAACTCATGATGACTCAATTGGATGATTATAGTGTCTATTTGTTGTTGTTACTTTCTTATTGAAAAACAAAAAAAAAACAAAAAAAAAACAAAATTTGTTGTTGTTTTTTCTTAGTTACGATATTTTAGATACAATAAGAGTGAAAAAAAAATAATTTTGTTCGTTGTTTCATTGTTTAGTCCTGAAAAAGTTAAAAAGATTTTTAAAAAATTAATAAACAGTTTATTTTTATAAATACCTATATATCATAGGTACCTATCGTTAATATTTAATATAAAACTGAAATCGGCTCTGTACTCATATTTTAAACAATGAAAGATAAAAAATATATCGTACATCTTCTTCTTACTAAAGAAGAAAAAAAAAAGTTCGTAAAAAATTAAAGAAAAAAAAAACGAAACAAAATTAGATCATCCAATCGTCATATTATCGACAACGAAACAACCCCTTGACTTCAATCCGATCAGACCTCGCGCGTTCAGTATACCCGAAAAATTCACACGACCCTTCCTCTCAGCATGCACACAAAGACCGCCTAAGGCATTGCTTCTCACATACTTACACATCCTCTATAGCGCACACCCACGAAAACACATATTTCGCTCATACAATGCTTCGCATCATCAATTCACTCCCCACATATATGTATAACCCTTCGCTATCCTTCTCGCATTATATCTATCCAACCAGTCACAGCTAAAGGGGAAATCTCTGCACCTTACGCGTTGTCGCAGGTATAGGATGTGTACCATACGTATGTATATATATATATATACACTATCGTCGAAAAGGGTTACGAGTAGAAGGGAGAGAAATAGTGAAAGAAAAGGATTCTATACTCGCGGATTATACACCGAGGGCAGGTATTTTTGAGGGAGTGAGAGAGAGAGAAGTCGGTGTAAGGGTTAAACGCCGTAATGAATATAGGGATAATAATGGAGGCTATACTGACACGCTACTGGTGGTGGTACCTATATAAGTGGATAAGAAGGAATTAAAGTGGTAGGGGGTACATGACATAGAGAGAGAATAAAGGGTATAATTAAAGGGTTGACTTTTGCAGGTTGGAACGTTGTAATGTAGAGAAGTTCTCCGAACTTGGGTGTTTTTCATGGAACGTCGGTAGTATATCTTTGCTGGCGGGGATAAGTGTCTATAACGAGTAAATTTTAGACGCCAATTCGTTGCAAACGGGGAAGTTCTGCTATTTCTGTAAATCAAAAGTTTAATTATTGTTCAATTTTAGAGATTTCTAAAGAGGCTCTATAGCTTTTTTTTTATTGTAGGAACTTATATGTACGAGGGAGAGAGAGAGATTTCAATGAATGCACCAGATCATCGATTGTGCGTACATCAATGTGTCTATAGCACGTTTTTTTTTTATAAACTGCATTTCTGCTGCGTTGAAGTACCACTGAAAGCATACATATATAGTAACAACGTGAAACATGAAAAAACCATTCCAACTTTTTACTTAGAATGTATCGTACAAAATATAATGTATAATATAATAAATAATTAAATATATATCACACATTTTTACTTTTTCCTATATAGATCGAATCACAATAATTACGTTAACAACACAGGCCACTATATAGAGTCCTCGCAAACAAATACAAATACACTTCGCGGGCATACTAAACACTCCCGTAAAACCTACGCACAGGAAAAATACAAAACCCCATCGAACGCGGCCGAAAATAAACAAAATCCACCCAAATAACCACTCCAGAAATAATCTCTCTCCTTTTTCTTCCCCTCGCTTGCACTGCACACACACACACACACATATCCGAAAAATCACAACCGCACGCGCGAACAACGCTTCTACTCTCTTGATGTCTCGTACTACAAAAAAGACCTTCTTCTCCCTCTCTCTCTCTCTCTCTCTTTCTGTTCTCGACTTTTTTAAAGCGCGCGCGCACGCCAGGCACGCGTTCAACGCACGCCCTGTAGGCAGGTGAGAGAGCGCCGCGCCACGCGGTTTATATATCCTCCCCTCGTGGAAACTGGTTTTTTTTTTCTTACTTCTATACTCAATGTATAGCCAGAGCGAGAGGAGGAAAAATCGGGGTATGAAAAATGGTGGCACACGCGCGTGTGTATGTATGCCCTGGAAATTATGTTTCAATTCCGAGTTGTAGAGATGGATGGAAGTTTTTGAAAGGGCGATTGGTGGGTGAGATGAGTGAGAGTTGGTTGGATTGTTTATGAGGAGTATGCGTGTGTGGTTTGGATAGAAAAATATAGTGATTATGGTGTGGTGTTTGATTTTAAGATCGTTTATTCGGTAGTATATTATTTACTCGACTACTAGTATATGAACTGAAGGAGTATAGTATATAATTATTTTATCTATTCTAAAGTGTTTTTGATTTAGCGTTACAATATTTCACTATATTAACCAAAACATATCACAAAATCTGAAAAAAAGAATCTCATCTCAAATATTACAATAAAAAAAAATAAAACTACATTTTCTATCACTCTCCACATATTCCTCTTCTCCCTTAATATATTCAAACCCTACACAACGGGTACTTTCATTGCACAGCACCACGCATTGCATTGCCTCTCGCAGCTCGCCACGTTGATGCATCACGCAGAGACTTGCGTGTGCGCGCGCGTGTGCGTTATATGTATCGATTATACGTTGCTATCCCTGCAATATTGAATGGATGGTATGTAGCTATACGCGTCGCAACGTCGGTTGCAGAAGGAAAAATGCATCAGATATATAATGAGGTTTTTCCATCTAATGTAACATTTGAAAATGTTATAAAAAACGCATTTTAAGCGTTTGGTGAGAGTTCGGTGGTGGGCATGTATATTACGCGTGTATATACGTACGATTTCAGATGTGAGATTGGTTCTCTGGTATTTCAACAGTGTCGTTAGTTTCTTATTAGTTTCACTGTATTGTTGAGTTTTGTTACACAATGGTATATACACATCGCAATAGAAAATATATAGAAGATATTCTTTTAATTGTAATTTTTGAAGAATTTTAACCGTCGTTTCTATTCTTTTTGTATTTATCCTTAAATTCAATACTAAAGAAAAAAACAAAACAAGAGTGCAAAACCATATTCTCTCATAAAAACTCTTGAAACTCCCTCGACATATCGTTGAAGGGAACTTATATTTTAAGTTACGCAACTCGCGCGTCCACGCGTATATATATATACGTCATCGACAACCCATCCATTACTCAATAAACCGTAATTAATCCTATCTCATCCCAACGCAGAAAAGAACGATGAAGTAGAAGAAAAAGAAGAAAAAGAAGAAGAAGAAGAAGAGAACTCACCTCGTCGATTATTTTAATTTTCCAGGGCACACGCCGCGTCGTCTCTCACTATACGGTAATTAACGCTATTGACAATCAATCAATTATCCGTCCCTTATACGATCGAGATCGCACGCGTTGCAATTAACAACGACAACTTTATTACGCACAAAAAGAATTGCATACTGCGTACGTATATATATACACGTGCTCACGTTTCGTATATAATTGCGAGCAAGAAACGCACGTGTCCGTGCGAATTATATGCTTCTTCTTCCTCGTCGTGAACACACGTAGCGACACGTGGTTTTTTCACTGCTCGATATATTCATGAAGGCGCAGGCTTTCATTTTGCACGTATATATACGGCGAGAGAGAGATAAATAATTGAGAATGAACGTATAAATACGTTATATACGTTCGCGTTTGGTACCACGATGATCGAGAAAAACACGTGTGTTTAGAACTTGTGTGTATGTGTGTGTAATAAGCAAGTGAAGGCGCATCATTCGATGCAAAGCGAAGCATATTATGAAGTCTCGAAGTGTAAAGTTCTTCTTTTTTTTTCTTCTTTTGTTTGTATTAAGTTGAATGCGTCTAGTTGTACATATATATATATGTGTGTGTGTGTAATTTGCAATAAAGGTTAATTTTAGTTATGGTAAGAAGAAAAATTTAACGTTAGCGTTATAGTTAATTGTACGTCCCTCTCTATTCCAACAACTAAACTAATAATATCCCGTTATAGAAGGCGTAAATTAAGGGCGTTACCTAAAATCAACGCTACCTACCACTAAGAAACAACAGCTTTCACTTATCAACCGTACCTAAAACCCCACTACTTTCCAAATCTTCGATCATAAAACTCTCTCCTGCAGAATCCCTCTTACATCTTCCATCTCTTACTTTCTTGAAATTTTCACATACAAGTGCAAACATACAACTACCTTCCTCTCTCTCTTTCTTACAAAATCCTCACATTTCTCCCTCAACAAGTGCCCTCGACTGTTCTTTCGAAAAAAATCCGTCGTAGCAGCACTGTCCACTTCTCTCTCTATCTCTCTCTCTCTCTTTCTCACTCTCTTACCCCCGTGCGTGCAGCTCTATACTATAATACGCACGGGATTGCGTTTCCGTCATCCCCACTCTTCATAAGCACGCGTACGCGCACGCCAGTGCTCCTCCCCCTTCTGGAGGGTTGCGTACAACGAGTGTATACCCTGCTGCTGCTGGTGCTGCTGCTGCTGCTGCTACTGCTAAGCATGCTCAGTGGTGGGGATAGAGAGCGTGCGAGAGAGCAAGAGCTTGAAGAAATAGTAGTGGGGGCGAGGTGGCTATAGAGCCGCGGTTCGCGGCTCCTGTCAGTCAGTATTGGGTTAGGTCAGCCCGGAGGAGGACAGATCTGTGCACACGTTCCTTTTAACATCACAAGTCAGTCGTTGCTTGGACTGTGTCTGAGTATCCTCGTGTAACACTTAGATACATACATACACACACATACACATTTATTTCGTCTTCTTCTTATTCTTTTGCGTTTTACGCCTAAGTTTCGAAGATAGATAGATATATAGACAACACCTATTGGTGTTCTGTGCGCGTTAAACAGCTTTGTTTTGCTGAGTTTCGTTTTGTTTTATACATATATGTATATGTATATTATTTGCTCTTGCTTTTCGCAATAAGTAGCATTCATATACATACATACGTACATACCGCAGGAGTGATTCGTTTGTGCGACGAGAGCCAGTGATCGGTGTACGCAGGATTGTATCGTGTAAATTGAATTTACACAAGGAAGCAAGAAAACAGTGATTCGCAAGCTTCAGCAAGAAGATATGGTGTCTAAGTGATAATACACTACACCCACACACAACTACACATTTACATACAGAGCAACAAAATCGTAGAATGGCACTATCGTACATGCAAGAGGCCCAAATCACCGCAGGTACATATAAATATATATCTATATACTTACATTTACACTTATAACATAAACAATTTTACGGTTTTCATTAGTCGCAAAGAGAAGATTAATGATACATTTGTATAGAGACGCGAAAGTATATAAAGTAAAGTGCGAAGTGAAGTGTGTTTGAAGGAAGCTAAAAAGCACCGGGTATATAACATTCCTCGTCGAATGGCTAAAGCTTCGATCCGCCGGGCGCACAGTAGTTGCTGTAAAGTTATATTTTTGTTGTATTCTCGTGGATTATTTTTAAATATAACTTGATTGGATGGAAATAATTGTACGAGAAATGTATCGAAAGAACAGTCAATTACCGTGAACCGTGTTTAAATTTCTACTAAATGAAACCATTGTTATTTCAATAAGAAAATTCGTTTTGCAACCAAAATTTAAAGCTTCTATAGTCACACTTTCTGTTACACTTCGAATTCATCATTGCTGAAACACTCGTCGACAACTCACACCGTACAAACCTCAACCACCAACCGAAAAACCGCGCATTGCTCTCAATCGCTCTCTCTCTCTCTCTCTCCAAAAAAACGCACATTTCATCTTCCCTTCTCCCTTACTTATATCCACGCGCACTTTTTCTTCGTCTCTCACCGCGTTTCATCCCTCGCCGTCGGCAAGAAATCGACCAAACGCGCGCATCTAGTAAACCAGCAACCCTCGTCTAGTGCTTGCTCGAAAATCGATAAAATCGTTGCACACTTACTCTTGTTCCGTCGGTTAAGATTTTTTTGAAATAATTACAAAAGCATACAATATATACATAAGTATATATATATTTTTACATATATATACGTATACATAAACGATCGATATAGCGTAACCAACGTGGCCTTCTTTGCATAAAGTTTGGATGACAATTATAGGGCTACGCGCTAATGACGCGATGGTCGTTGTATATAACGAGGATAAGGAGGCGGTTACGGTGTACATATATAGAACGAGTGACTTTGATAGCTCGACTTTACGTTAAGTTCGTTAGTCATACGCGTGTATTACAAGTAACCGTAGTATCTCAAATAGTTATCGGGGATAAGAAGTTCTTGGAACCAGTATCAGGCTTTTGTAACTTTTCGCAAGTTCTGTCAAAAATCAATCATATATATATATATATATATATATATATATAGTTACGCATCATCAACATTCTTCGATCTTTCTAAACTTACGTGTCACATATTCTATTTACAATTCACTCAATAATATTTACGTACACGCGCTCAAACTCCGAAATTTTCATTCAGAAATCATCTCTCGTTGTCTTGTGTATATATATATACACATACACAATTACTTGTATTAGCAAACGACGCCATGAGCCGTCGGCCCGACACCTTACACACTCCTCCGAAAAAAAAGTCGATAACGCCGCAGTAGCAGCAGCAGGGCAAAAGGGGTTGCGCGCCGCCGGCCAATTAGGACGCGAGCGCGGGGGAGGCCGTTGCCAAGAAACGACGCTTCCTTCCTTCTCTCGTTCTCTCACCCACTCCCATTCTATATATATATATATATACGTATACATAGAATTCTCGATGTAGCATTGCTGCACAGCATTGCGCCGAAAATCGCACTCGACATCGTTTTCACCTCTTATATACGTGATGCATGCACTCTTTGTATGTATGTATATACACACATGTGAGTCGTTGGCCTCGAAACGCGCGCGCGCGCCGCGTGGGTGGTGGGCTTCCTCCTCCTCCTCCTCCTTCTTCTTCTCCTCCTCTTCTACACACGTGCCGGCGGCGCGCGCGCATGAATGAAAGGAGCTGGAGCTGCCGCCACCGCCGCTGTTGCTGCCTCTCACGTGTTGCTGTATGTGTATATATACTTGCGAGAGGGAAAGTCAGAGGAGGAGGAGGTGAAGGAAAGAGGAAAAACGTAACCACCGCGCTTTTCGTTCCGTTCGCGCCTTTTTCGTCTCTCGTGTGCGCGCCCGTCGCTCTCTATGTTTTTCGGTAAGAGTTGCGCAAGATTCGGATGTGGTTCCTTTTTCAGCGGCAGGATGATGATGATGATGATGAGAGTGAGAGAGGATATTGCATGATTGAAAGTGAGTGTATGTGTATTGATGGTTTCGAAGTTTAGGAAGGTGTTGAGGTAATGGGTGAAGAAAGACGTATAGGGTTGGATGCCGATGGACATTTATGGAATGTTACAAGCGATGGGTTATAATTATTGTGAAAAGCGCGTAGATTGATGAAAGAAACGAAAAAAACACTTCACTTGGCTTCGAATATACTGTCTAACTTCTAATGAAAATTCGTATTTTAATTATTTCTCTTTACACATTAACGTACATATAAAATTTTTCCCAATAACAACATCGCTAACCAAAATTCCCCATTTCTTCAATTCCAGGACTCTTAGCGAACCAAGGCCTTGTCATCAAGCAAGACCAGGCCGCTTCGTCTGAACACTCTCATCAGCTGGCTCACCCATCAGCCGGTTCACCTCCATTCAACAACAACAACAACAACGCTAACGCCACGAACAACAACACGGCGAACAACCCAACCGCCGCGAGCATCTTTTCCGGCGTGTACACAGCAGCCGCTGCTGCATCGCTTTCAATGTTATCCCCTGAGCAACTCCTCGCCGCTTCCCACATGAGTCACGCTCTGATGGCCGCGGGTATCAACCCGGTATCCTTGGCCGCTGCCAATCCATTCAGACATCAGGCTCTCTTCGGTGCCTGGGCACCACCAGCTCCTAACTCGCCACCCTCGCCTATGCAACCGGGTCCGGTGTCCCCGGCACTCAGTGCTAACAGTGGTCAGAGCCAGAGTTCCAGAGCTGCAAGCTCAGGTGCGAGCACCTCAACAGCTGCAGCTGCCTCTAATAACAACAATAACAACGTGGTTAGCAGCAGTGGTGATAAAAAGAAGGGGGGATCTCAGCAGTCCGGACAGACAGCGCCGAAGAAACGAGCCTCGTCGAAGAGTAACAACAAAGCTGATAGTAATACTTCAACGACGGTGAAGACCGAAGGACAAGTGGCTAGTCCACCAAGTCAGACAATCAGTCCTGAACCAGCAGTGAAGGATGGAAGAGATAAGGTCTTCACCTGCGGAGTATGCTCCAGGTCATTTGGTTACAAGCACGTTCTGCAGAACCACGAGAGGACGCACACCGGCGAAAAGCCGTTCAAGTGCACCGCCTGCCAAAAGAGGTAAGCATTTGTTTTGTATTTATATGTTATATAAGAGTAAATAAAGGATTAAGGCGCTATGTCGAAATTTCTATTTGTTTTGGTTAATATAACTTGCGATGGTAATATTTATTCGGGATATTATATTAGAGTTCGAGCTGAATTTTAATTTTAAAAACCTTGCGAATATAACTAATTATAATAATTATCTGATTACAGATTTACCCGTGATCATCATTTGAAAACTCACATGCGCTTACACACCGGTGAGAAGCCGTACGAATGCACCCACTGCGACCGTAAGTTCGTTCAGGTAGCAAACCTCCGTCGTCATCTACGCGTCCACACTGGCGAACGCCCTTACGTCTGCGAGCTCTGTACTTCCAAGTTCAGCGACAGCAATCAGCTTAAGGCCCATCTGCTCATCCACAAGAACGAGAAACCCTTCAGGTGCGAGCACTGCCAGATGCGCTTCCGTCGTCGGCATCACCTCGTCCATCACAAATGCGGCGCTTTAGTCAACAACCGTATGTCCTCGACAACGATGCTACCTAGTAGCCTGGTCACCGCTCATCTCGGAACCTCACCGTCTATGGGCAGCGATGATCTCGAAGACGAGCGCGAATTGGACGTTGTGATGAATGAAGAAATGATGATGAGCAACAACACAAGACAGCGCAAACAGCCGATGGCATCGCTCAAGAGGAATGCTCCACCAATGCGTCAGCTGCCCTCACCCACAGAAATGCCGATGAACCTAGGTATACCCCTCGACTTGCCGGTACAGACCGAACCCGAAGACTTGTCCATGCCGTCAAGAATAAAACACGAAGACGATAGTCACTATGATCACATGCCACACTCACAGTCTCACAGCAGTGGTGGCGGTTCGCCCATGAGTCATTCGCCAAGCAGCGATGCTCTTCAAGAAGATGAAGAAGAAGAGGAGCTCGACGTAGCCAGAGCTAGTCCGAGCAGCCTCTTTGCGCCAGATAACCGTCGAATTAGGTGAAGCCAAAGACGCCACGGTTAGATGTAGAGTTAGAGAATGAGGCGAAGACAGAGAGAGAAGTTATACACTGATTCATACAAAGAAATAACATACAAACATTCATATGAAGACGATTAAGTAATGGTATTATTATAACAGAGATTCTATATGCGCATGCCAGTGCATGCGCAACCCTCATTTGTAAATAGCCGGCCCCCTGTCTAAGCCTTGGCCACCCAATCCTCTCCTTCTTCGTCAATTTAGATATATAAGTAATAGAGATAGTCACTGACGAAGAAGGAGACGAGATCTAGATGAATAATTGCAACCAAGGCCGGATAATGATAAAGCAAAAAAAACTATCGATTAATTAGTTAGATATAATATATAGTACATATATTATATCAACACGGCGTGCGTGAGGAGCGAGTGCCAATGACACGCGAGCGCTTTCTTGCATAAACTATACGTGAAATAAGGTACGCGACGCGCAAGCGCAATAAACGTACCTAAATCTGTTAGGTTACTTTCTTGTGCGCATGCGCGAAGCGACCACTGCAAGCGGCAAGCGCTCGCGTGTCTACACTATATATATATATATATATATATATATATATAGCTATACATATTAATATAAATGTATAAGTGTGAGAGTGTCGAGAACCACTGTGCGTGTGTGAGAAAACGTATGAGTGTCGTTAACTGGTATACAAGTTCCTCTGACAGTTAAAGTAAGCGGGGCAGACGGGTTAAAAGCGATGATGCGTGCGTGTATCCCTCGCCCCCGCGCCTGGACTCTGTCGCCCCGACACCCCCCCCAAACCCCAACGTGTTGATTATCACTCGCCGCGCGCGCGCCAACCATCACCAACCCCTCGCCCCCCCACTATTAAGAGAGTTTTGTAACATAGCATATATTTTTTATACTTTTCTTATTTTTTTCTAAGATTGATTTATATGGAAGCAAATCACGCTAATGGAAAATATATTATTTTCCGCGAATCGTCCAAAGACTTATACCTGATTCACGTTAGGCAGCTGTTTTATCTTCTAAGTAGAATAAAAATCATGCAAAAGATAAATATATATATATATACATTAAATATTGACTTTACGTTGCGAGTCGACGGACTAAGTCACTATACCGGTGGTAATTTTTTCATTTTATTCAGAGCGAAGATGGTCCCTTGCGGGCACGAGCGAGACGTTGACTTGTAATTTAATCAGCCTTTACGTGTTAACGCTAACGCTGCTTAAACAACAAGACTCACGTTTTCCCTTTTTAATTTAGTTTATATAATTACTTTGTTTTACTAGGCCTATTGTACGCTAAAATGAAAAAATACTTGCACCATTTTGGCCGTCTTTAACGTGAATTTGCGTGTCCAAGTTTTTGCGAGATGTAGACGAAAAGAAGTCTTATATATTGATATACATAGGCTGTTATATGTCCTCACGAGAATAGATAAAGTAGAGGCAAGCTCGCTTGATTTATATGATTTATATACATTGTAAGGAAATATATTAATTATTGTAAAAACGCGCGAAACGATACGCAAAGATTATTTGAAGATTTTAGTTAATGATGATGAAGATTATGATGAAGATTCTTGCTAGTGATGATTGGTAAATGTTCACTATTTAGACGGATTATACAGTCGAATTTTGCCACTGACGAAAGCGACTTTGTATCTCTCATTGGTCGACGTTTTTTAATTGATTATTAATTATTATAGTATTATAAAGAATTATAATTATATATTATTATTTTTTTGATCTATTCTCCGAGTTCCGATTGAGAATAGCCTATAGTCGTCCAATGGTTGTTTTATAATATTTATTTTTTGTTGTTATAATTGTCATCGCCACGAATATTTAGATTTTTTGTACAGATTTAAAGTTATTAAAGACAAGGGATGAGAGATGAACTGATAATCAAAAAGATGGCGATGACACGACTATTACCTAAATTAGCGAGAAACCGAAATATTTTGAAACTCTTGTTAAATAGTAACAATTTAAATTTACAAAATACACGATTTATATTTTAAGACACATTTTCGTTCTTTTTATTTTACGTTTATTCATATACATTATTACCACATATATTATTTCCTTTATTTTACCATTCCTTATTTTTTCCACCTTTATTTTAACATATTATATCCATACTTACATATATTATTTTACACATGCATGAATTATTTATATAAAACATACAGACACACCCACAGAATTACAACCAAAGAAAAAGCAAAACTATATACGTTTCCTAAAAAAAAACCTTCGCTATACCTATAAAGAAGACGCAAAACCTATCCCTTAATACCTAAAAACCTAAAATTATTACAACATCACCTTAACATTACAATATACTATTCCTATAACACAACTATTACCCTCTGAAAATTCTCAAAACTACACCATTTCTCACTACCATCGTGTCAGAAAAAATCCGAGAAACCAGGCATTTTTCTCAACAGCCGCCCTCGTTTTCTCCATCTTTCTTCTTCTTCTTCCCCCTCTAAAAACGTTTTTCGCACGCGTGCACGCGTGTGTGTGCGTTCTCCTTGATTTATATACAACAACGCAATAGGCCCATGCAAATTTCAAAGTCGAGGTCACGGGCAGCATCTCTCACATTGTGCAACAATGCGGGGGCTCCTATTGTATATCTTACAACGACGGGTCGTCCTCCCTCTTCTATATCCTTACACCTCTCAGGGTATTTCGAACGAATATTGCTCTCGTTTCTAAAAACGAGGTTGGTTTGGTCAAGCCGCGTGGCACCTTTTGACTATCTTTTCTTTTGATTTTTCAGTTGTGCATGGAAAGTCGCTAGAAGGGAGGAGGCAACGGACAAGATGAGGAAAAAGGCTTTGTTTTCGAAGCATCGGAGGGATATATAGGTTTTTAAAAAATGAATGACTTTACGGAGGGAAATCGGACTGATCGTTTTTGACCAGAAAGCTATAAGTTCGTTTTTGGGGTTTATGTTAATTCAAAACTAACCATTAATGGGTTTCGTAGTACCGTGCGTTTTTCTTTTTAAAATGTTTAGTTCTTTTTTTTCGTGGTAAATTTCTCCATTAAAATGTTAAAATATACATAAAAAATATTACAATATCTCTTTTCGACGGGCACGAAAACATTAAATCGCCTAATTTCGCTAACCCACATTTACGTCTAACAACACACAACTACTATATATAAAAAAAAAAGAAACAGCTAAACCAAACCGTTACGCGTACGACCGCATCAATCTAACAGCACTTCCTCTCATCTCAAAACCTCCGCGTATAACATACCCTTCCACCGATAACCTCCCTCAACCCAATACACATCCCGTTTCTCGATCATCTTGTGGCATCCACCGTTTCCTCTATTGTACGCCACGGGGAATAATTACGCGTTTCCGCTCCTCTCTTTTTTTTCCCGAAAATCGAAGAAAACTCGCGTAACGCCTGAAGCTCGGCTGCCCGTACGCTTGGAACGAGAGAAAGGAAAAGTGGAGAAGGCGGTGTGTGTATACAGGGAGAACGAGTGAGAGGGAAAATCGTGCTGCACAATGTGCTGTAATGCATTGCTCTCCTTTTCCCCTCCATCGCTTTGTTACACTTTCTATTTCCTAGGAGCAACACGCGTATATATATATATATGCGTTAGGGATGCGCGTGTGTTTTCTCTCTCTTTCGTCGCGGCAGGCACGCGCTTTCTCCACTTTCTTTCTTTCGTATATATACGCGTTCGGTCTTTCTCTCGGCTTTTTTGCATCTGGAGCTAGAGCATAGGGCGGAGGTGTGGTGGTAGTGGTAGGTCGGATCTTTGTTGGTAGTTTTTTTTTGGTACAGAGAAGAGAGAAGATGCCTCGGTTAGGTTGGTGGATTTTCGTGGCGATGGGATTTCGGGTTAGTATTTGTGATAAAATTATTTTTGTTAAAGGTAAATTTATTTTTAAGAGAATACATCCAAGTAAATATTGGTGAAATAAAATTTCTTCATCGTCAAGTGTACCTAACACAATTTTTGTTATTACTAATATTGTTTGCTTTGACTTTTGAACAATACATAAAACATTTTTTATTCAAATATTCTTCTACATCACGGTCACATCAATACTTTAAGATAATTTGACGGTCATTTACCAACGATACAACAGCATCGAAAACAATTAACTCTCAATCGATTCTCCAGCTCATCGATTTTCCCATATATTTATAGTAACATCATCTTTTCCTCTCTCTTCTCAAAATCTCCCAAAAACATATAATGTATTCACAAAATCAGAACAACCACTCACTCCGAAATCTCAAAACACGGAGAGAGCACAACAAAACCTCGCGTATACATATACATATATATATATATATATACACACACATCATACCCGCGTGCGCGCGTGTGCACTCACCGGAAAATCCTCTTCATCCATCTATCTATCTCTCCCTCTCTAACACACGCCATTTCCCCAAAAAATCGCATCCTCCGACAAGCCAGCCAGACAGACATCGAGAGAGAGAGAGAGAGAGAACACGAATACAAAAAGAAGAAGACGATACCCTTGTCCTCTCTATGTTTTCACTTTCCACACACGAACACACACATACACATACACATATGTGCGTCTGCCAGCGGCAAAAGCTTTCCCTCACGGTCCATCGGACCCGATCAAGATCGTCATCGCGAAAGTATATGGATGTTTATAAGGGACGTGCGTATGTTTATCCTATACGCGAGCGCGCGCGAGCGAGCGAGTGAACGAGAGCTCAACTATTGATCCCTAGACGTCGTCCGGCACCGAATTATCTCGTATACGAGTGTATAGAGGTATTGTTGAGAAAAAGAGAGAGGTTTATGCTCTCTCTCTCTCTCTCTTTATCCTCTCGGGCTATTAAAAAATGGTTAAGCGTCGGATGAATACGAACCGCGATGGGGCGATTTTCCGCGAGAGAAGTAAATTACGGCCACACGCAGTGTCGATAGTTAAGGGTGGGGGTTACGAAGAGTTTCTATATGGTTTTGTTGGTTAATGTTGATTTTAAATGATTAGATATAATTGGTGCTGATTATGAATTGAGTTTGTGATTGGCATTTTCTTTAGTTTTACATAGAATTTTCAATATGAAAATTGATAAAATAGATATGAAAAATGAATTAGTGTACATTTAATAATAAAAGTGATAGGATTATTGTTTACGGGATTAATCAATCCCTTGACTGTCGCCACAAAGATTTTTATATATGGATATATCACCGTATAAAAATATTTATGGCTTTATTTAAGGAGTTGTGTTACCAAGCTCTAGATGTTATTAGTTGTTCGACATCGATCGAAAAAATTAATATTTGTTCGTTATACGTTAAATTATTTAGATCATATTTGTACAATTGATTAATATTGTAGCGTTATTGTTGATACACTTAACATTATTCAAGGTACCAATCATTTCACGACCTCTATTAACACTTTTTAACTAAAATTTCATCATCAGATTTATAAAATATCGAGATCAAACCAGACTAAAATATATACCAATCTTATTTACAAATCCAGCCAACCAGTACGTACCTCGAAAATAGTACATTATGATACGGGTGTGGAAGGTGATTATTTACCGCATGAGACGTTTTTCGCACGAGCGAAGCGAGT
>JAYJLV010087249.1:0-13532 GCA_036873485.1 Torymus texanus | reverse complement strand
AGTTAAGTTAATAAGGTGTAAATATGTAATAATTTTCAAAAAGATGATAATTTTAAAAAAGACTAGAGGGTGATATAGTAGAAACTGATCTTATCAGTTATACACATGTATACACATAAACTGGTACAAGTATCCGCATGTACTTGTATGTGTATTACTTATATACGCTCAAAGATAGACATCTTTATATCGACTGTTATATCATTGTTATGTCACTATATGTAAGCGTTAAACTTGAAAAATTAATTTGTGTTAATTAATTAATTAATTTGGCTTTTTCGAGAAAAATGCATTTTTCTAAGAACGTCATTTTTCAGTAAAAAGTGCATAACTCGGGCATTTTTTATTTTTTTTTAATAATAACATACAGACCATGAAAGAGGGCTCAAACTTGAGTGAAATTATGTGTTACACGCCAAAAAGCTTAAAAAACTGGTAAAGCCGTAGCTGTTTGTAAATTAGATTGAAAAAATTTATTTCTAAGTAAGGATTTTCTCTGAATTTTGCGGCATTGCTGAACGCATGAAATTTTGTTGCAACAAAAAAATTAAAATATACGAGTCAAATAATTTCTAGAGAAGAGCAAAAATACTTTTATCCCAAAATAATCCGTGACATAGGCGTACGCGGGCCACCTGATTTGAGATGGATTCGGCCACATATATTATCTTATATTTTTAAGAAACTAAAATTTTATCCCACAGTTAGTTTCCCCACAAAGATAGGCTAGGACGTATCTTTCTAGAAAACCAGGGAAAGCGTATACTAGTCGGGGTGCATATCTTCTGGAGGAGATAACAAAATATTTCCGCAAAGAAAGATAAACAAACTGAAATGAATGTCATTTACAATAGTCTCGAATAGGCGTATAAGCCTGCGTAGTGATACTTTCGCCACATCTGGAGGTCACAAAAATCGAAATCTAAGCTGAAATGTCCATAAGTAAAATTTTATCTCGTCCACTAGAGAAAAATTCTAATATGGGAAAAGATTTGACTGGGTTTAAAATTTATATTTTAATTTTCTCCAGCAGTGACAAAAACCACAGGATGTAACAGTTACACTTTGAAAGAAGAGAGAAAATTTTTAACGCAATTGTTTATAATTGTTTAAATGATCGTTTCGTTAATTATTTAATTATAAGTTAAAAATACTTAATTGTCTAGCGGAATTCGCTTTAACAGTACTTCAAAAATGTGCGGTACTCGCTGGGAGTATTGTCTAGCTTTACAATATTGTAGTATATCACAGGCGATATACTACTGTACTTATATATTTGTATATAAGTGTATGCTTAGGCACACATGTACCCTCGTATACGCAATAGACTAGTATAATAGTTTGCGAGTCTTATCGCCTGGCACGGAATAAAATTACGAAGTACAATACGCCAAGTGCTGCAGGTGTTGGGTTCACCGAGAGAGTAGAACACATCATAGATGTATGTACTACCCGGCCGATCAAACAGCGCTACTATCCAGGGCCTAACCAGAGACGAATTTCTTTCTGTTCCTGGACATGAACGCCGACAGGGATGATCTCGAACGCAGAAACTCATAAAGATGGCGCTACGTTTCCTGGAGAAGCAAGATAAGGAGAAGCTCCGTCGAGAGCAAGAGGAGAGCGAGGCTAAGAAGCAGATTACCCTCACGGAGGCGGAGGAGGATGAGATCGGCGGCTCACCCACCGCGCCACGCAATACCGCAGTCCGCGCCTCCCAGCCCTCCTAAACCCGCCATCCGTGACGCCGGGACTCAAACATCCCTCGAGGGCGGAACTCACAAAGCCTGCCCTTCCCACATCGGCCTCGACACCGCACTGCAGCCGACGAAAGAGCGAGCGCGTACTGTTCGCCGCGAGGCGGAAAAAAGTATTGACCCTCTTCGATAACGCTCTTGCCTTGCGAACGTGCGAGGATGCCTGCCTGCGCGGGTGGGCCAGGATGAGGTTGATGAAGCGCCGGGAGGAAGCGCACTTAACGCGCTGAAGGGAAGAGGAGCGCGTCGCAGCGGCCAAAGCCGAGGAGAGGGGACGGAAACGGAAAGAGAAGCAGAGGCGCCACCTAAGCTGCCGCAGAGACTCCGGACTCCCCAGAACCTGTTCCGGCTCAGAGCACGTCCCCCGCGGTAGCGCCAGACAAGCCGCGGTCGTGCTGAATCTGCCATTATCCAGAGGTGCGCGAACCGCGGCTGTGTCCAAACCGGGCCTGTCACATGAGGTTCCGGGCCTTCAAAGGCGGGGGGCGAGGCCGCCCCTGAAAGGCCCCAAAATTTTGTTTTTATTTTTTTTTTCGGTGTGACGTGCCAGTCGAGAGAGAACATTGTGATTTAAATAATGAGTTTTCTCACCCTCTCTAAACCTGTAGTTTTATTGCGCTAACCTACCTTCAAACCATCGATGTCGCGACCAGGGTATACGAAATCTGGGTGGGGGATATGACGAAGTCATCATAGGTAAGCGTAGCGTAAATAGAGAGAGGGGAACAGGAACGCCCAGCGCAAGTCCGGCTAAGGAAAAGCGGTAATGGGAGGGGCGTGGGTGGTGAGCAGAGCAATGATTAAGCTCTACGCGCTTTCTCGCTAATTGTCTCTCGAGTAAGACAGTTGCCCTACACCACCCGCGCTCCTGTCACCGCGTTTACCAGCGGAGACGACGAGCAGCACATCTGCCCTCGCCTCAACGAAGGAGTTTCAGCTACCAGCGAGCGCATAATAAAGTGAGCGGCCACTGCTAGCGTACTTTTGTAGCGCGACCGCGCGTGCTGCCCCGGTAGTACGCTCCGCGACGACAATCTCGACCGGAACGTGTTTATTAATTTAATATTAGAGGCTATTTATTTTTATAATATAGTTCTTGGTTTTTTATCCTAAATATCGTGAGTGCTTATTTCTACCCGGTGCCTCTCGTCCGAATTCACCTTCTCCGACTTTCAGCTAGTCGACGGTCAAACGAGAACGAGGACACTGACGGGTAATTAAAGCTGCGCGCGTACAGGTAAAACGCGCGCAGTGTTGTAATCACAAGAGCGTATGCAACCGCTGCCGAGTGTGTTGCTAAAACTCGGCTGAGAAGCGACGCTCGCTCGGGTTAAATTCACCCCGTTACACAACTTACTAACAAGTTGGAAGCGGCCGATGCGCAATTTCATTGGGGTCTTGTCTTCCAAAAAGAACCTAGGCCTGTTGATTCTCTCGAAAATTATATGCATATTTTTGGCAGAGTTTTGGCTTTATTTCCACCTTAAATAGAATCAAATGTTTCTTTAACTTACTTCCGCACAGAATATCAAGAATCTTCAACTTTTCTACCTTCAAACGTTCCCTCAAATCTTTTACCACTAATTATTGACAATTTGTACAAAATTGCCTCAAAAACGCAGAAAAAATTTTTAGCATAAAATATTGTAATGTTCAAAAGTTATGAACAAATGAAAATTTTCCAATTTTAAATTTTTTGGAATTTGGGCACTTCTCATGATATTTAACTCAAAAACTTGAAACTTTTTATAAAGCACATTGAATGGGAAAAAGTTGGCAAATTGCAAATAGAATTGGATAGCATTTTTGTTAGATCGATGTCATCAATTTTTATATTTGACAGTTGACAGCATACCTGTTACAGACGGTCTGAGAAGCTTCGACAACTTTGAAATTTGTCATACGTCACCAAAAACTAAGTTGTAGTAAAACTTTGAAAATGTGAGGTTGATGAGATTAGGATTATAATTTTTTAAGAAGCTGTATATACTTAAATTACTTGAAAATACTAAAAAAAAATGGTTAAATAAGTGCTCAGAATGGGCCTATCAAAGAGGGAAGGTCTTGTAAACAACTATAAATGTATAACCTATTTTTTTTTTTTTTTGCATAAAATGTATAGAATATTTTTGTTCTAACTGCTTCTTCAACATAAATATCACCCTCATTAAATAATTTAATTTATAATGAACAAATATCATAATAAGGATTAACATGAAATTAATCAAAAAAAGCATTGCATATATTAGTATTTTGGTACCCGGTTGATGGGTAAATGTATCGATTTTTGGTCTTTTCAACAAAAACTAAGCCACTGCATTATCTAATAATTGATATGCGTTCTGTAGTCAACACTAGAAAGTAGCCAAATGAAGAGAGTTTATGGTGCCTCGTATTTAAAAAAATAGTGTTTGTCACTTGAGCATCAAAATTTTATATTACGTGTAATCAACTTGTACAATTTTACGATGAAAAATATGATTTTCTATAAACTTAGTATTTTATATATCTTCCTAAACTTTTGAAACTAAAGTATCTGAAAATTATCGAAGCGTTATAATATATTTTATTCATACTATTTCTCACTTCTTATATAATAATTTTAGGTTGTTAGCACACCCTGATAATGATGAATCATTTTCTGATACACTCGGAATGAAAAATTCCTTAGATGCACCGTTGGCAACTGAATCATTAAATATTCCAGCTGGGACTAGCAGCAGTACACCTCAAAAGAACCACGTTAAGTCGATTAAATGTGATATGTAAGTGTATGTTAAACAATTATCGATATAATTATTTTTATATAAATAATTTTATCTTTGTAGTCGCAGTCCAATCATTAGCTGATTTGTGTTTTACATATTAGTTATTATGTTTGGTTGGATCATAAATTTATTTATAATTTCATCATATTCGAAAGTCATGATTCTATTTAATATATTTCCATTGATGCTTAACAGTGCTAGCAGTGCTGATATCAGGGGTGGGTCAAGTAGTTCGAAAATTTCTTCCTACTTTTTTGAATAAACTGGAATATAATAACGAACGATAAAATTTTGCATTCATCCACTTATACTTTCTAATCAGCATATGAGTTAAATAAGCTAAAAAGGCGTAACGGTCTAGAAAATATTAGTCAACTGAAAAGATTCAAGCAATAAAAAAAGAACTTCTTTTTGAGATTTTATTTGGGGTTAAAAACCGTACCTGAAAAGGTGATTAACTTGTTTTTTTACAACATAAGCCAAGATACAGGCCTCCAATCCCATTTCATCCGGAATTATGGCACTTTTAAAAATATCCTCCAGCGTATAGTTTTTTGGAGACCGCTTCATCGATTTTGATGAATAAAAGCAAATTCTTTGTTGTATGTACTGTTATGGTACGTTACTCTAAAATTTCAAAATTTTTGGAATAAGTATTTTTCTAATCACAAGAACCTTTTTATTTCAGAAAAAGGTGTCTAGCCACCGGAAGTAAAGAGTTACAAACAAGGTTAAGAAAAAGGTTTATATTTTAATTATATGCATATTTTACTCTTATTTTATTCATACATTTATATATTTTGTCACGGCCTGCCGTACCGACGTCGGTATAGCTAGACTCCGGGTACGCGAATACGAGATGGCGCGTCGATGCAGATTTGGAACTGCATCGAGGTGATGACTAGCAGACCACGTTGCCTGGAAGCAGCCATCTTGATTTGCACAGAAAAGTATTAGAGACGCGAAATTCATTCGCTCCGCAAAGTATAGAGATATATCGCCGAGTTTTAGAGGACGTAACTGGAAAGGTAGCCGAGAAGTAAGATATCGTCGGAGTGATATATCGTCTAACGCGAGTGAATTTTATATCGCGCCGACTTCGCGTATTTTCTGTGAGAGTTACTGTGACAGGCTTGTATCACCTGTCGCACGTAACATCCTTCGTCGCTGCGGAATTTTGATTGCGTTGCCGCACTACGCGCCATCTCGTGTTCGCGTACCCGAAGCATTACAACTACAGGCTAATACCGACGTCGGTACGGCAGGCCGTGACACCCCTCACCCAGATGTCGCGTATCTCCTGATGAGCGACTCTGCAACAAAATCCGATGTCGTCTGTACCTGAAATGGGTTTAGGGTACGGGAAAAATGTACAAACCACGTACAAAATTATGAATTTATTTTGGCCTATATACAACGACGCCATGACCCACTCTATCTACTACGATTTAGATATTTTTTGTTTATAATAAAAAGGATTGAGTGGGTCATCGCTTCCGGCGTTGGGTCAGGTTGCAGAGTTCCGCACTTTCGGGTGCCCGCAAAAGAAGCAGAGCCTACATTGCCTCAATTACCTAGGCTCCCCTGGTAGGCGCCGCCCGGACAACAGTGCCCTTGGTCGTCGTGATGTGCGGACTTCCCGGGTAACGGACCTGCCCTTCGAAGCCCTCCTCCGCGACACGCTTCTTTGTCGGCTCTTGGGTCGGCTCGGGCGTTTCTATTGTAGCAGGCAAGAGCTCGTGTGACGTCCAGACGAACGTCATTACTATTTGTCCATACTTTTGCCTTTTTTAGCCTGGAGTGACCCAATAGCTAAGGACGGCCAAGTAACTCAAACGCTTTGTGTGACTTAGTTTATGGAAAATATTTCGTTGAAGTGACAATGAATGCCGCTCTCCCCCGTTCGGTACGAGATGGTTCTAAAGCTCTTCGGAAATGGGATGAGTGGATAATAAAGGAGAAAAAAGAAAGAAAAGAAAGAAAGAAATATATATAAATTAGTCATTATCTTACTTTTATTTCTTTAAGAAAATTTTTTTCTTTTTCCACTAAGTTCGGTGGTGTGATAGAGCTGTTGGTCAACTCGGGTGGTGCTGAGGAACTGCTGGTCCACTCTGATGGCGCTGAGGGACTGACTAACGGCGGAGAGATGAGGGACAAGCTAAGCCCGGTTTCCTCCCTCTTATTTCCCTTGTTAGACGCAATGCGGGGGTACAATGTGTTGGGGTCAGTTGAATGGTTAAGACGGCGTGGGCGTTAAAGTTAAGGGTGGGCCTAAGGCCCTTAGACGCGGCTAATTGGCGGGGTGGGCGATGCAAGCATCCCCCAGTTGCGGAGCTATGGTTTTCGCCTTTTCACAGAGATGACGTTATCTGTGTCATTTCCGTGCTTATTTTGTTAAAATTTGGTGTCTCTGATTATTAAAAATTATTTATACAATTTTATATTTGTGTTCAAGGAGAATGCGTATATATTGTGTGTGTGTGCTGTTTGTTGTTCTATTATATCTTACACGTAGAAATTTAATTAATTAACATATTCTAAAACCTTTGAATATAAAGGCTATCTTAACAAACTAATACAGAATAGAATTGAACATTTTCGCGTGTAATATTACTTATATTTAATACATATGATTACTGGTGTTTAGGACTTAATATACATACAATCAATTTAGAATTGTCGATTACAAATTATAATAGTCAAGTTGGATTAAAATAATACTAATAAAATACTTGAAATTCAACATTTATATTTTATTAGAATTCTTGAATTTTATATACTATGGTGTGTCTAAATTTTGTGTATTTGGATTATTTATTCGTTTATACTCTGTAACGTTGAACTTTTTCGCGTCCCAGTACAACTGTCACAACTGATTTGTTTTTGCAGGACCGGAGGCACGAATGCTCCGACTGCCGCGGAGTCGGTGGGAGGCCGACTCCTATGCGCTAGGATACTGGGTGAGTGGCGATTAAATGCGCGTACACAGGCGATTTCGTCTTAATAATAATACGTTTATTCAAGGATTAACTGCTCGCGCACGAGCACTCGCAATACGCGCGGATGACGCCTCGGAATGGGAACGTCGCTTCCTCACTATAAACGAAGGAAGCAGGATCACCGCGCACGGGATCGCTGCTTCATTTCTACAAGCGCACGGACTCATGAAGAGCCCAGGCGCGCTTGCCTCTCAACGCGAGACCGGCCGCTGCCGTACGTAACGACTTCTCGCCTCGTTCGCCGCTGTCTCTCCGACGCCGCTGCTGGTGCGACTGCTGCTGGCCACGAACTATTGAGAATCTAAAACGACGTTATATATTTTTTTTTAAGATTTTTTTTATTTTTGGAATTCCAGGATCTTAGAGGACCCAAGGTCGGTGTTGACCAGCTCCCGCTCCAGCTAGGTCGCCCGCCCCATAGGAACGTCCGAGCCGACCCAAGAGCCGACAAAGAAGCGTGTCGAGGAGGAGGATTTCGAGGGGCAGGTCCGTTGCCCAAGAAGTCCCTACATTACCACCACTATGGGCACTGTCTTCCAGGCGGAGCCTACCAGGAAAGCCTAAGCAATCGAGGCAACCTAGGCTCTGCTTCTTTTGCTGGCACCCGAACGTGCCGAACCCTGCAATCTGGCCCAACGCCGAAAGCAATGACCCACTCAATCTGTTCCGTTTAAAATCGTTTCCCGCGCCCGATGCGTGGGTCGGGTGCACGGAGCACGTTGCGCGTCCAATGAGAGCGCAGCACGCGGCAACGCCGAGGCAGGCGCTCGCTGGCAACGAGGGCGGTCAAGCTTCTCCTCGCTTCAGACCCAGTACACGAGCGTTCCAGCGGACACGTGGCACGACGGGCGTTTTCTCCCACGACGCTGATTCTGGCGGTGTGACTCTCCCAGGGTTCCCTCAGTGGTCAGTGTTATGTGTATAGTGTTGAGTGTTACGCGCATAGTGTTCAGTGTGGTGTGCATAGTGCTCAGTGTTGTATGCATTCTAAGCGGATTCGTAAGCCATTATCTTGGATTTTGTGTATTCTTGTTTCTAATTCGTAAGCCATTATCTTCTATTTTGTATATTCTTGTTTCTACTTAATAAAGCATTCATTTCAGCGTTTGTTTGTGGTTTCCTTCTCGCTACCCATCTCACGATCCCTCGGCTATCGACACAATCCTTTTTATTATAAACAAAAATATCTAAATTGTGATAGATAGAATGAGAAAGTGAGAGAGTTAGAAATGAACTTTACAATTTATAATTTTTAATCGACAATTAAAAATTTTTTGAACTCTGGTTACGGAGAAGCTGAAAGATATGAACCAATTCGGAAACCCAACAGATTTAGATGAAGAATACGAGCCAACTGAGGGGGGGGGGGCGGAGATTTGTTCGAGTAACCAAACAACCCCTTACTCGATCTACTCCCCGACGGCGATTGAGAATACTGCTCCCGGAAAGTTCAAACTCGGAATCAGACGGAGAAGAGATGCCATGGATGTCACGGGCAGCTTTCCGAGAGCTGCAAACGTTGTTGCCATGTCTAGCGAGCGTTCTGATTAAATATGCAGGCGACGAGTATGAAATATATCAGCCGTACATGGAGTGGTGGAATTCCGAGAACTTTGAGAAAGCGTTTAGACGCCAGTTCATTGGCGCATTGCACGAAGATGATATAATGGAGGAACTCAGAGCACGTTACCAAGGTCTGAAGGAGAAGGTATCCCCATTTCTAACGAAGTTTCGGAGGATCATATCACCTTACGAGGCCACCTGCCCTAACAGAACAAATAAACTTGGTGTTCTCTCATCTTCGATCTGAATACCAGTATTACCTATGGGATAAGAAGTTAAACAGTTTCGAGGCATTCCTGAAATTCGGGAGAGAATTCGGGAGATGGGAAGCCATTAAAGAGAGATATCACTCGCCACCGCTCAAAGATAAATCGAGTATTCCAGGAACCACGTATACCAGGACGCACCGCCACACTCATAAGGTAGCTTTGGGATAATCGTCGAGTAGCGACGACAGTAGCCACTCAGAGAGAGGGAAAAGCTCGAAGAAAGGAAAAAAAGAAAGTGCCAAGAGAATGGCGGATGAAGTAGTGGCAGTGAAGAACTTTAAGCCACCTGGCCAATATAACGGTTAGGCGGCGAGAAATGAACCTTGCTAGACAGCTCGACACCCGACTAATCCGCTACCATGAGCAAGGGCCACCGGTGAAACAATTTTTATCGTATCTCCGGTCCCCGAACAAAATACCACTGGTGGACGAGGGCTCCAACTTTGTAGGCCCATGCTTTATTTGTCAGCTGGTAGGCCACCGAGCAGCTGACTGACTAAAACGGACATGCTTTTCGTACGGACAGAAGGTCCATTTTGCCCGTAACTGACCAACACAGAGAGATATGCGGTGTCAAGGATGTGGAAAGGAGGGGGTGGTGCTGATGGAATGACCCAATTGTAGTCATATTGCTGCTGCTTTGTGAAACAGTGACGCCGGGACACAATAGAGGCCCCCCCTGCATCCTGTGCAGCAGTAATTGGGGCTCAAAGCGTTGAGGAGAATGGTCAGTCGGACATCAACAAAATTGAGGTACGTTGAGTGGAGGGAATCGTCGATCGGTTAGTCCATAAATCCGCCACTGACTACATACCAACCACACACCTCACGGAACGCCATATCGTATTGACGGTCTATACACCAATTCGCCCCCAGGCGATGATCACCAGCAATGTGGGTAGTGGTACAAGAAGCGGCATTATCGAGTGATCTGCGAGAGTTAAGTGGAAGGTGTCCGATGATGTTGGAAAATTGAGGAACAAACAGCTACACGCACTCAACAAAGGTAAGAGTTTATAGAATTGTAGAACACAATCGTTTATTAAAGGCTCTTACTAAAATGTATGACTTTACAGCTTGTATGCCTGACATTCACTGACAGTCGCCGGTGCAAGAGAAGAGTAAGAAAGTATGATCTTCATTGTCTTCTTATCTGGCCCTTTGCCTTTGCAACTTCCCAGTGCATCCGGTATGCAGCGACAAGGTGGCCGTAGCTGACTGATGCGTCCATACACCGAGATGTAGAGTTATATAACTTAACTCCTCCGCGGCCAAGTTCAATGACGTCCTCGTCTTTGATTTATTCGGTAAGTTTTTGTGTCTTGGGGAGAAACCGAGCTGTTATGGAACCCCGGGACGAGACTCCGCTTCGGCCGAATCCGAGGGAAGGGCAGCAGCACGTCCAGCTAACTAAGAAGCGACTCTCCAGAGGCGATTGTGGTGGTCAGTCCGGCTGGGTACACATACCACTCACGGGTGCCGGGGCGGCGGTGCACCGCGGTGCTCGTGTAACACACACACACATCACACTTTTCGCACACTACACTTACACACACACACACACACACAGCGGCTCGTTCATGGTCTCGGACGAGGCAGGTGGTGCAGGGGAGCCATAGGAAGCCGCCTTGGGGCGGGTGACGAGGGTACAGTTTAAAACTGGGGATGAACTCCCAGGCCGCCGGATAGTACAGGGGCCTGGAGCGGTCTATCCAGCAACGCTCGGGCTGCCCCATCAGCCGGTGTAAAATCCCCTTTTATGTAGTAATGCTGGGTGGCGCCCAGATAGGGCCTTGCTGCATGGGGGGGGGGTGCTCTGTCCGAGGTCACGTCTCCGGCCTGGGCGGTGATCGAGGGGCGCCCTATCGCTTCCACTAGCCGAGTCGGGGTTGGGAAATTGAGCCGACCGCCTACACTTACAACTACAACCCGCCCATCTATACCACTCACTATGGAAGGTAACAAAGGAAGAATAGTTAAAAATGTGTCAACCCATGAGGTAGGGCTCCCTAGCCCATTGGAAGGATACGAGGCATCAAGAAATGCAACCGCAAACCGGGCACCTAGCCTTTTGACTGACAACACCGGTGAGGGGTTGGGTGGAGGCGACAGCAGGGTGTCCGGGCACCACCAGCTGTCCGTTGACAATACCCGTACGTTGTCGTTTCCCAAGGTAACCCCGACGGGACGCAGGGGGCCTACGCTCTGGCGAACATCCAGAAGGATGGCAATACCGGGGGCGGTCTTCGTGTCGCACCAAGGGACCCAGTCTGTCCCCGTCCAGCAGAGGACACCGGATAAGAGGTGTCACTCGGACGGCTCCACCTCCAGGGAAGTGAAAAGGTACGCTGGGGCAATACCTCTGGAGTACAGTAGGGTGACAGCCAACGAACTCAAGCTGGCTGTTATCCCTGCGTCGTACCCAGAAGGGCGCCTCAGTGAGAAGCAGGGGGAGGCCGTGGTAGCCGCAGTGGACTCGGCAATTGACGAGTATGAGGGCGACCAGGTACCGCGGTTCCGCGACAACTGATGGCAGAGGGGGGCGCAAGTCTTCCCCTGTCATGGACAG
Organism: Torymus texanus; assembly: GCA_036873485.1. Classification (NCBI taxonomy): domain Eukaryota; kingdom Metazoa; phylum Arthropoda; class Insecta; order Hymenoptera; family Torymidae; genus Torymus; species Torymus texanus. The sequence continues at coordinate 1,604 of JAYJLV010087249.1, read as the reverse complement.
GAGGACAAGGCCTGGCTGGAGGAGGTCGTGCGAACCATGAGGCCTTGGGAAGCAGCAGAGTTGCGGGTGGTGGATTCTGCGAAGCTGCAGAAGCTCGCCAAGGCGACGATTTTCGTCCCCGGGAAGCACACTCCCGAGGATGTGATGAAGCGCCTGGTTAGGCAGAATCCTACGCTCGCATCGGAGCAATGGAGGATCCTCGGCTCAAGAGAAGTGGAGGATCCAAAGAAAAGGAGGAAGGAGACAGCGGTGTCGGTCCTGCTCGAGTAGGCGGATGTCGGGGCCCTTAAGGAACTCGGCTTCCGGCCCTTCTGCGGGTCAGCTAGGGCACACTGCATCATTAGGACCGACAAGGAAGTTGTAGCACAGGCAGAGGACAGGGAGGATGGGCCCATGCAAGTAGAACCCTCCACGGCGGGGGATGGTGCGGAGGCCCTGACTCCTAATGGATAAGGGGGGTATGAGGGGCGCGCGGGGTGTTGGAAACCCGGGGGCAGCCGTTGTGGCGAACTCCACTATTCCCTTCACTCAGATCAACTTGCATCACTGCATAAGCGCTACGGTATTACTGGCTAAGCGTCTGTCAAGAACCATGGGTTAGCAAAGGTAGGCTCGCGGGTTTGGGGGGATGCGGGAAGATTATCCACGGAGTCGAGGACTCACCCAGAATCTGCGTGGTCCTGAGAGGGGTGGTCGGAGATGCCTGGCCTAAGTACTGTGGAAAAGACCTTACCACAGCGGTGGTCACTGCCAGAAATAACACCGGAGGCACGGTTGAACTGGTTATCGGATCGGCATACTTCCCCTACGATGTAGGCGAAGATCCGCCTCCGACACTGGTCAGGGAACTGATAGATGAGTGCGAGTGGAGGAGTAAACACCTCGTATTGGGATGCGATGCGAACTCACATCACACGATATGGGGTTGCTCGGACTGCAACAGCAGAGGCGAGGCCCTCCTGGAGTACTTATCGGGGACAAACATAGATATACTGAATAGGGGGCGGGAGCCCACTTTCAGGAATAAGAATCAGGGAGGAAGTGATCGACGTGACACTCGCCTCGAGCAGCATCTGGTCGCGGATTATCGACTGGAGGGTCTCCGGGGAGGTGTCGATGTCGGATCACAACCTGATATGCTTCAGGCTTGGTGATGTGGTACAGCAGGTAATCCAAAGGAGAAACCCGAGGAAAACCCGTTGGACTGACTGCAAGGCTGAACTCGTAGTTAGGCTGGCTGACTTGCCGATGGTGATCGACCGGGCTGGTGGAGTCGATAGGGCCACAGAGCTCTTAGGGACTGCTGTGGAAGGGGCTTTTGAGAGCTGCTGCGAACTGAAGACAGTGAAACTAGCCAAGGGATCACCCTGGTGGACCGAGGCGCTAGACAAACGTAGGAAAAAAGTGAGGAGTCTTCAATAAATCGAAGAGGAGCAAGAGGGAGTCTGATCGCCAGGCGTTCAAACTGGCCCAGAGGGAGTACAAGGCGGAAATCGAACGGGCAAAGAAGGAGGGGTGGAGGAGATACATCTCGGACACCGCAAGACTCGGTAGGCTCTTAGCTCGCACTGGTAACAGGACGGAGGCGATTAGGATACCGTCCG
>JAYJLV010087238.1:0-13532 GCA_036873485.1 Torymus texanus | reverse complement strand
CTCCCTTGCCAAATAAACGTTACCAAACTTTCCTTTGCCTAAAGGTCTGCCAATATCAAAGTCTGTTATAGCCCACTGCTTCTTACCACTTTTTCCATCCATAGACTTAGCTGTCTCTTTCTTATCATTATCAGTTTGTGATTTTAGAGCACTACTTGTTTCAGTCGATTTTTGTGCAATGAGAAATTTTGGAGGAGGCATGAGTTCATTAGATTTTTTCGCATTGTTTGACTCATCTCCCCTTGTATTTTGTGTATTTTTTGTTGACTCCACTGCACTATTACTACTATATTTACAATTTTTATTTTCTTTTGCTGCTTGAATTTCCGGCAGCACAGATGGTTTGGTCACTTTTGATGATTGTTTCTGGCTACCCTGTAAATTGTTGTCCTTCCCCTTCATCATGTTGCCAATGCTTTGAATCCTGAGGCCCAAGATAACAACAAATACATTATTTCATTATATATTTTTACTCTATATCAAACATTGGATGAAACATATGACTAGAAAAAAATGCAAACTCGTTCATTCGTCATTTCGGAATCCATTCAAACAATTCTTTGGTAAATAAAATCATCACTTACGTTTTCTGCATTATAGTAGACTATACGCAAATGTTGTCAATCCGAACATCCAAGCAGCTCTTTCCAGAAACCTCAGGAATGCTAGCTAGCGCCGTTAAGATTTGCAAATTCCGTTAAAAAATTCCTTTCTACCTCCACTTGATCGCGGGAAGAAAAAAAATGCCGCAGCAGTAGCCCAGATCAGTTATAGTTCCAAGATCCAGTATGTGTCTCCAACGCACCGTCGTTTAAATGCCGCAGACGTCCAGTGCAACATATGCAGCTGTCTCTGTCGCTCGCTTTGCCCGTTGCTCCATCTGTCTCTTTCTTTCTTTCTTACTCACTTCTTTCCTCGCGACGAGAAAACATGCGCATGATAGGTGAGAAATTCAAAATTTAACGAACATCGCGAACGAACGAGTGATTGGCGGAGATCTTGGCCAATGCCGAGACTAGAATTCGGTGTGTTTCGACAACGTTCGGAAGGAGGTCGCGCAATATCGCGACTTGAAAGGGGGAAAACAGGCTGGGATCGCGTCGCGAGTCGGAATGGCGTAAAAGCACCCACGGGTGTGTGTTTATTTTTGTGTTTGTTTACAAAAAATTAAATCGCAGAGTGAAGCTTTCGCGAGGCTGTGGCTTTCGTGATACCTGGTTTAAATGACGGCGAATCGGTGATATCATCGATAGAAGTAAATTTACGGCTGCTGGAACGCTTATTTAGCCTCAAAATGAGTTCCCAAGAAAGAGAAAGACAAGCTGAAAGTCAAGATGGTATTATTCTACAACAGAATCTTGTATTATTGCTTACATTTTGTCAATTATTTAAACATTTATGTATATTCCTTTCAGTTGCAGTGTCATCTACTGTGCCAGAATGTGCTGTTTGTCTGCAAGTCTGCATTCATCCTTCCCGTCTTCCTTGCAATCACATTTTTTGTTATCTCTGCGTCAAGGGAGTTGCAAACCAGAGTAAACGCTGCCCTATGTGCAGACAAGAAATCCCAGCAGATTACTTGGAACGGCCACAGCTGCTGGAGTGGGATCAACAAAAGGAAACAGCAGCCTCAGAAGAGGACTCTTCACAAGAAGCATATCAGTGGTTTTATGAAGGACGTAATGGTACGGCTGAGTTATCTTTATTTTTTAAAAGATATCACAAAAATCAAATTGCAATCAGATTTAATATAGAAACTCAAAAATTAAAATTTTATGTTATTAAATAATATTAAATACACAAAAAACTAAATTCTTTAAAGAGAATCTTGCTGATTATAGCTTTATTTACAAATTTATGACAAAATCAAAAGATAAAAATATCTAAACTTTTACAATTTATTTACTTACTATCTCTAAATATTGTAAAATAATAATTGTATTCAATTAAGAATATTTGTAAATAAGTTTATGGAAAATAATTGTCAATAAATCATTGCTGTGATATTTTAATGCAGATTGTATTTTCAAATTTTAATGTTAAAAAAAAAGTAAAATAATTTTTTTCTGGAAGTCACATGAAAAATAGACAATAGTTATATTTATACTATATAGAAAAAAAGAAAATTTGAATTTTTAAAATTAAAAACTTTGTAGGTTGGTGGAAGTATGATCCTAGAACTAATGAAATCCTGGAAACAGTTTATGCAGAGGGTCTCACTCAGTACGAGATCGCAATTTGTGGCACACTTTACATAATTGATTTTGTACAAAATTACCAGTATAAAAAATATCAGCCAAACTGTAAACGTGAAATTAAACGTGATCTCAAGAATGCTCCTTGCAAAGGAGTGGCAGGCCTTAGATAGTATTAGTTAATAGATAGTATATTACCTTTTAAAATATAAAATTGTTGTACTTTTGTCTGATATGCCATGTCTATAATTATTTTTTTACAATTAGTTTTTTAATTTTATGTATTATTTATATTAGAATGATATATCGTTACCAAATCATCAATTATTTCAATTTTTACATCGCAAGCTATTTAATGAATAAATAAATAATTTTATAAGACGAAATTTTTATTCTTTTATTCTACACCACTGTTCTGACAATTGACATCACAAAAAATCGTAAAAATATTCTTATCCATCCATTCAAAGTACACTCCAGTGAGACTCTTTGCTTCCAAATTGCGAACAATTTCATTAGTCCCATCTACCCGTATTTTTCTTCAATATTCTCTGATCCATAGGCTGGTGGCAGTATGATCAACGTACGAGTCTGGAACTCGAAACAGCTTATAAACAAGGCAAACGCTCGTGCGAGCTTCTGATCGCCGGATTTCTATACATCGCGGATTTCGGCTCGATGCTCCAGTTGCGACGTAACGATCACTCCAGGAGGCGACGAATCAAGCGCGACCTAAGCAACGCGCCCAAAAAGGGAGTTGCCGGGTTGAGGCTCAATAACACACCCGCGCAGGAGCAGGAGGAACAGCAGCAGCAGCAGCAACTAATGATGACGAGGGAGATAAGAGGCGCTGAGAGGTCGACAAGCCCGATTGATGATCCTATTGGTATGAAAGTCTTTTTGTTCATTGGGTTGGGTTTATTGGGTTGGGCCATTTTTTCGGTGAAATAAGGAGAATTTGAAATTTGTAAGTAATTCGTTTCCTGTCTGTTATATTAACCGAATATTCGTTTGATCAATGTAAACTCTTACGTGGAACGACATTTATTTTAGTGCAAAAATTATCGTTTAATCCGATAAATAACTTAAATATTCATTAGGTATGTCCATTTTGAATTATAATTTAATTCTTTATTTAAAAACAATTGATTTAATTATATGTAATTTTTTATTGTTTTTTTGACGATAAATAAAGCAATGGCACATAGCAACTCGATATGAATCGAAAGATCACTTCTGAATCTGCTTTAATGACAATTTTTAATTTTAGTATTAGCTATAGTTTATATGAATTAGTTTTAAGTTTCTATATAAATTAGTTTTAAGTACTTTTTGTATACCAGACCAAATTCCTCTGTTGGGTTACTTGCGTAATGTAAATGTAATTTTGTATGTATTATAATTACTCTGGTAAATGAATAAATAAATAAAATAAAAGAAAGAGTAATCAGATAAAAAGTTAGATGAAAAATCAAGTGAAAACTCAGATAAGAAGTGAAATGATTAATCACATCTAAAAATGACCTATTTATTAATATAATATTTTATTTAATTAAGCTTTAGCTTATGCGATTATATTTTGAATCAGGAATTAGTCCAAGTTCTCAATTAATTTCTCTTTATTTTCCAAGTAAATAACTTATGCTTTTTCCAACTTATAAATTTTATCCTTTTGTTGATCATTCAACTTTTTCAGTAGTATACAAGTCGTCTTCCACTAGTTTTTTATACTCCGATACACTTTCTTCCCATTATTTTCACTAACTTAATAAATGCCATTCGCTAGGTTTTCAATTTTAGTCCTTTTATCATTTCATCGCTCGTACTTATTGAACGGAACTATTAACTTTCGTGACGCGTTCCGATACAGACGATATTCATTATCAATTAAATTTTTTAACCATTGGTTTTATCATATCACACACGATAGGTGAACGAAGCGATGGCTGGCCGATAACACCGAGTAATACCCCGCAGACCCTAGCAAGTAGTACGACGTCGACGAGCAGCGAGCCGATCGACTGTGAGCGAAACGCAGGTAATAATCACGATCCCTTACACGAGGTCCTTGGACAGATGCGCTCGCTCATGCTGCGTGATCGGCAGCAGCCCGTCGCTGAGGATCCTGGCCTAAGAACCACCCTGGAATCCTTAGTCGCGCGAGGATGGGAAGCAGAAGAAGAGGGAGAAGAGGATAATGCGTCGGAAGATGAGGAGAGTCGACAGCAGTAGAGCGTTGTCTTTTTCTATAGCTTCAAGTGATATTGGTTGTAATTGGCCTGTTGAATAGATTGCTGGTAATGATGATGATCGTTTGAATAGTTCAGAAAAATTTAGGTATATATGTAGGTTTCTGGAGGACTGAAAGTCGAGAATTTACGTGATATTTCGTTAAGAGATGGATTGCTACTAAAATCTTGAAAATGTCATCGATTAGATTAGCGCTACTATTTTTTTTTTGTGTAGGAAGATATACAAACGAGAGATCGGCAAGTATCGGATCTTGAAATTTTGCCGGGTACTTATATTATTCCGGTAAATATTTGAATAATGTCTATTGATCAATGAATTTTTGTCTAAAACACATTTATCAATTGAGATCATTCAATTTTTTTTAATATTCAAGTGCCAAAATTTTACGGTCAGATAATTGCCGATCTTTAGTACTAACACAGAAACTGTTATAGGTACGATGATATACTTTGAAGTAGTACGTATTAAGTAAATGGGTATATCTAATCACTGAAATTAATGGTTTTTATTAATCTTGCAATCAATAATTTTAAGAATTTTAAGCTTGCATGGTAATCCGTAGAAGAAATGATTAGATGTGCTCATTATTGATTCTTAATTTTAATTATAAATGCGGTCTGAACTCGATGTTTTACTCAGAATATTTTATATATTATTAAATAGGATGGAAAATTTTTATATTGGCTGGTGATACTTAATCGTCACGAAACCTTAAAGATAATATATATTAGGCTTTTAGAAAATGTAAATATTTGTTGGCAGATAAGTAATAAGTTTTTGTAAAAGCGTTTTTAAATGCTTGAACATAATTGAAATTTAAACAATTTAAGGATTGATAGTCATAAAATTAGGCTGATTTTGGATTATTTTTAATGTATTGTTATAAAAAATATAAAAAAGACTATCTTTATTATTTATGAATCTTCAATGTACAACTATGTTATAGCTTTAAGTGTGCATCTCATAGAATTTACATGCTTGTGAATATATGTTTGTTACTAGAATTTTATTAAAATTTACGATACTATAGAAATAATTTTGTTATATATGATTCGTTTTTGCGACTAATTTTTTCAAATTGTTTATAAGAATTATTCTTATAAATAATAAGAAAATAACACTAACAAATTGTATTAGCTAATTAATAGTACAAATTCGTGCAAACGCTCTAAAGTTATTCTAGAAAATTGCATACAGCTCCTACGATCTTATTAAATAAGTCAATTATATCAACTATACATAATCACAAAATCAATTATTAAAAGGTAAAAAATCTGAAGTTAGTATTCTTTTAAAAAGAATACTTAAATGTGTCTTAAACGCTTCGATGAATGTATTATGAGCAGTTTTTATTGTATTACATAGTATCTGGAAATTTATTATTCTAATAGAGAAACAATGTTTTAATCATTTATAAATCATCCATTTTTATATAGAAAATGCAACAATATAAATCAATAGATATAGAGAAACGCGTAACTTTAACACTATTTTTATTTGTATATTTTCGAGAAATGATGTATTTATACTTATTGAATTATAAACTGTAATGGATCATAAAAAATACCACACAGGTTATTCATTAAAATATACAACTTTTATTTACACAATGTCTTGACTTTGATTTATAAATCGTTACCTATGTATTCAAAGTTATAACAATGCAAAAATGTTTTTACAAAAAGGCGTATTTATACAATATACATTGTTATCATTTCTTTATACACAAAAAAATTTGTAGTTTTTTCGTTTCGACAAGAAAAAATATTTTATCTAAATCGATCGTATTTATTATATGTAATGAATAACGTCAAAATTATTTATGTACAAATAATTTAAAACCATTTATTAGCTATCATTTAAAAATCTTAATACTTAATTTTAGTATGGAAAACTAGAACGCAGTATCGTTATTTGAAAATATTTTATCCTTAGTGTCCATCTATATTGATATGCAGAAGAACATATCAATCAATAACGATATACGATACATAATAAGTAATTAAAAATTAAATATTAATTTATATTTATAATTTTTTTTTACATCCGTCCTTACTTTATGTATATGATAATAATCATAGATAACAAAAGTAATAATGCAAATAAAAACTATCATCAATATACAATATCACAGTAAATATACTCTAAGCATTGTTACTGCCGCGGCAATAATTACGATATCAATATATTTTATAAGTTAGCAATGCACATGAGAATAAATTCTTATTGTCTCGATTTGGATTCTTTAATTTTTAATTTTTCTCCGGTACAACAATAACAGTAACAATTATAACAATAACAGTATTGAAGTATAAATAGGAATAAAAATTAATTGCTGTGAAAAACTAAAGACGGCCTTACTTAATCTAATATAGTAAAATTTTCGTCTTATGCAAAATAAAGTAGATATTTAATGGGAAATATTTATAGTTGAGTATTAAAAGTTTTGTATAAATACACACAATTTTTATCAAAACATTAAAATTTTGATTGATGGTATTAATTTTTGGGAATTTAAAATCTTCATTCATTTTGGACCGTTGATTTCAGCTGTTATTAAGATTAAAATATCTTTAACTTGTAGTAATAGCAGCAATAACAGCAGTAACAAATTAGTTGTAATTCAATCAAGGTCATTTCTTTTTCAGATTTTCGGAGACATACTGATCTGCGTCAGAGGAACGATTCTGATGATCTGATTTAACAGTTTCTTTCTCGTATTTACATATCACAGCATACATATCTCCACCTAATCTCTTTGCAAGCCAACGGTTTTTCACAACAGCTAGTTTTAAGCATTCACACTTCATTTTAGCATAAAGATTTGTATGTAATGTTCGTCCCATTCCTTCTATTACAATAAGATCAACATTGTGTTTGATCATGGCAAGACAAAGATCTAAATTCAATCGACTAGAACAAAATAAATAATATGTAAACAATTTTATCCAAAAATACGCTTTTTTATTTTTGTCAAAAGACGGAAGTATTACCTCAAGTCCAAACATGGACCAGCTTGTGCTGTTTCCATGGCCATTAGTCGATTTTCATTAAGAGCATATTTGATAACATCACAGATCTTAGCAGCATCTTTCAGGATTCCCACTAGCTCCGGATAAGTAACGTCATTAAGTGCTGGCATTGAATTTGCGCACAGCATGACTTTGGTTCCTCTTTGTAATAAATCTCTCACAAAAGGTAAAATTCCGAGAATTATGTCAACACCACTGTTGTCAATAAAAACTGCAGCGCATCTATGTGGTGGTTCTTCCTGCAATCTTCCAATCCAGACATCTAGATTATCTTCTAGCCAAGGCCTCTCTAAATTTCGTAAAGTTATTATGAATTTAGAAACAGATTACTCCTAATTCAACAAAAAAAAAAAAGAATATAACAAATTATACGATTTGAATACCTGGTATTTTTTCTTTAGCATCATCAAATGAAAAGTCTGTTGTTTCCATTAAATTTGCTACTTCTTGAGCTCCCCAATCAAAAATATTACCAGTTAATACTCCTTTAATAAGTTCTTCTAATTTTGCGATACCCTCCAAATTGTCAATAACATCAAGTCGTTTCTTGAAATGCTTTAATGCTTGTTCATTTTCTTGCTTTTTTTGCTGAAATAAATGTTTGAATTAATAGTTTTTTAGCATAAGTAAATACTGCTTTGTAATGCATGCTATTTACTTACATGTAAATAGGGGTCAGGAAAATCAAATTCTTTTAAACAATGTTCAATAGTGTCCAAGAGAGTTCTGACAGTCAAAGTACCATAAGCGCTAAAAAAGGATAAGTGGCATTTTAAAGACACTTCTACCTTACTAGTAATTTTTAATTTTATTTAAAGCATAAATAACTTACTATGGTTGATCATGAAGGAAGTGTAAACGATTAATATACTTTTCTTTTAATTTACTCGCTCTATCTTTTGCTGTTGGACTCTGTGGTTGACTATCAATTGCTCTGGTAATAAACTTATCAATAGACTCTTCAAAACATTTAAGCCAATAGTCTCTGCAAGTTTAATGAATTTTATTATCATTATTTAAAATTATATTTAATTTCTAATTACCTAGCTTCTTTATCTTGTGCAAGATCAGTTGTATCAGGATTATACGTAGCTGGATCTACTAATAGTGGACAAAAAGCAACAGCATTTTCAGCCTGATCAATCTCAAGCTGATCTACTGAAATTCCAAGTTGAGTAGACTTTATTTCAGCCTTAAAACCAGATGATCCAGCATAATTCTCTAACCAGCTACATTTTTCAGGTTCAGATTGCGTTCCATACAAAAATGCACCTATGGCACATAAGTAACCTTCATGTCGAAGGAAAAGTGGTTTCACTTGACCCTTGAACAATTAGATATATGACTATTAGTCAAATGTAAAATGAATTATTAAATGAAAATATAAATTTCATAATACAAACTTGAGTCCAATATTTAATTGCATAGCAGATACTGTGCATTGATAAAGGGTGATTGCGTAGAAAGTATCCCCCAAAATAAACTTTATTCATGTTATGTTTAGATGCATATAAACTTGCTATTTGTCCAATATCATTGCTGATTAAGAAAAGTAAACTTCTTGCTATATCTGCATCTGAAAAATTTTTAGCTCCTAAAAAGTACAGGTAAATAAATGTACTTTCAATAATGCTAATAAATGTCTTAAATGAACAAACTTAAATATACCTTGGTTACATCCTACAGCTTTTCCAAAAGATGAGGCAATGAGGTCACCTGATAAACCCACTGCAGAATAATCTCCGCCATCAAAGTCTTTAACTAACATGTCTACATTGCGGTGATCTCCAACTTCAGCAAGTTGCAATAATTCATCAAAACCCTATATAAATTAAATTTATTAATTTCTCAAATGATGGATAAATCTATCTACTTATTCGAATTTAATTAGTACAAACCTTGGCTTGGGTTAATAAAGAACCCAAACCCCAAAATGTACCTCCCCCAGTAGCAGTGCCTCCTACTCTTTCAAACTCTTGCTCAGATTGAACCTAATAATTATTTTATAATAATTAAATATTCAATAGAAATTTTAATCATTTGCAGTAATATTATAAACTTACTTTAAGAATGCTTACACCACTACCAATATTGACTAACAAGTATGGAAATATATTAGGTCCAGCCTTTTGAAATTTATATTCAGGATTACCATTTCTTTCAAATTCAAATGCTTCTCCAGGTATATTTTTCAGTAAAAAATTACAGCCTTTAATGAGACAGCATATTTCAGACTTCTTATCAACTCTACAAACAAAGATTAGTTTTCCATTATTAGAAATCGTGAAACAAGTTTTTCATGATGCAGATACCAAATCAAAACTCACTGAGTACCAAGCTTATCTTGGAGCAATTGGGTATATTTGTAGGCCCCAGCACCAGTGACTTGTATACTTGTGCCATGAAACCTCTCCACATTGACCAGATTTGCTTTGACAAAGTCCAGGCATCTCTCTATGTGACGTGTCTCAAACTTAACAAAATGAAGCCTATTTCCCTCAAATACCTGATAGGCTCGCTCACCACAGAATTCAGTGGGTGTAGAAGAATCCTCTGCATCTTGATACAAAGCTTTGCGGTATCTCACAGTAGAATAGTATGCAATTTTGGTCAAAGACAAGCCTATGCATAAAAATAAATAGTTATTATGATAAAAAGAAAGCACACCATTTATAAGAAACATAACAACCACAACTACTTCCATTCATTGATTTGTTTTATCAGAGGGATTATTTATAACCTTGAAAAAACTGACACTCATCACTACAACATAAACATCCTAACCCAGCTCTAAAGCCCCAACAACTCCAAAAAGACTCACCAATATCGATGGCGAACTTCTGGGCATTCTTGAGGTTCGCGAACACCTCGACTGCGGCTGGCAGCTTGATGCTCTGCGGGTGCGACGTCTCCGACTCTGCCATTTCTCTCACTCACTCTTTCTCTTTTTCTATTTTCTTTCACTTTTACAACCTACAAGTACACACACTTGTACTATAAAACTATAATTTATATATCTTTTTCTTCTCTTTCTCTCTCCTCTCGCTAACCTTGGACACACGTCAACATCGGCGCGCGCTACATGCCAGCAGCAGCAGTAGCACCGGGACTCGAGTTCGAAGTGCAACGCAGCTCCTCCCCGTCGGCAGGCAGCGGCGTCGTCCCACGTCTCATATTTTATATACGCGCGAGATAGATAGATTGTATTATCGATGCGCGAGACGTGTGAGTACGTGCGTGTGTCTCAGTTCAATTACGAGTATACTCGCGCCCGGGTGCGATACTGATAGGCACGGCAATTGTAAATCAGGAGTGTGTGTTTGCTTTTATCTGCTATCTCTGCTCTCTTTGCGCTGTTACTTACATACTATGCAAAAAACGTCTTCTCTTTTCTCGAGAAAGAGAGATTTTTAGAGCATGCGCCGAGCCGACGTCAACATTGTGCTTCACCTCGCGCGCTTCTTACTCTATACTTATATATATATATATATATGTGTGTGTGTGTGTGTGTGTGTGTGTGCGCGCTCTTGAGGATTCGATAATGAGAATGGTTGTCGTATTATGCGCTTCGTTAATGTTTTTGTCAAGATAGTCATATATACTTAAAAGCGAGGAATATTTTGAGAATCGAGTATTAATATTATATATGTAAATTTCAAGTTTTATAAAATTGGTAAAATGTTTGCAGGAATTTGACAAGAATATTATTACATAACGAATTAAAATAATGACTCATAATTGTATGTTACGGAAATACCGTCTGTATAAACATTATTTCTTCGCGTTATCGAAAGGTATTTTGATCGACATATCATCTCAAATTCCGAGACATTCATTTATGAATAATTATAAAAGTAATTTAATATTGATGTGTATCGTTAAAAAGTAAATACGCGTTTATCTATGACATATAGTAGGTATAATGATATAAATTATTTGGATGAGGATTATGTATGTTTAAATGAATAACGGGATATTGTAAAAAAGAAAACGTTTTTGAAATTTCAATGTTTATTTTTTCTAAAATATTATGTTTAAAGTAATTGTAAAAATAATTACGCCTCGAACTTACAAAGCGTCCAGTTTACATTAATCTAAACTGGCGCATTCAATTCAGAATTATTTAATACCAAATTGTGCTGCGCTATGCACTTCTCATTTTTTTGTCATCTCATCATCGCACTAAATATATTTACTTAATAAAGTTACCATTACGTAAAACGTAACGGTTTTACGTTAGCTATTATTTCTTGTCAGCGATTGTGAATAGTGGTTCACAGGTAAAGCTTTTTGATAAATCCTAAAAATATTAAAACTACAGTTGTAAATTATTTTTAGACATACAAAAGGAGTATGTACAGTGCATCGAAAGCATATGAAAAATGTATAGCTCAATGCATCGCAAAAAACAATAATTAATTTTTTATCAATTTGTAAAAATTTTTATCAAACGCATACTTTTGTTAAAAAAAATAAAACTTTGACAATTACAAGTGCTTTAGGATGAGCTACATTTTGTCCAAATACTTTAATTGTGTTATTCGAACGCTAATAATCGATTGAAATCGCGATAAAAGAGAATTACAGGAAATGTACGCCAGTGATTAAAATATTTCATTTTTGTGTCGACGGTTTTAATTTATAAAATTATGTAAATTACATAAACAATAATTCTGTTATTTACTTTCTCAATTAGGCTGACTTTGTGGTCAAATCGTCAATAAATTGTACGGAAAGAATTATCAATATTACAATTATTGAACTTTAGCCTTAGTGTTGCGTACACCAATACGCATTGAATATGAAAAAATATTCCAGTGGTCAATTATTTCTGTTAATAGATCAAACTAAATTCTGGTTCCATTCATGCAGCATGGATTCGCTCTGCACAACCCTAATTTAATGCAATAATAATTTTAACAAATTAAACTGCGGTCCATTGTGTCTCACGCTCGTCGCTGACGTTCTTTTTCTCGCGCAAGCTCCGAAGCATAATCCATGGGTGAATTCCGCCTGAAAATAAAAAATATTAATTAGTTTTACACTAGAACAAAATTGGTTTTATTGACATTGTTTTATTATACAAAGACATTAAATTACCTTTCCCTGTTGCGTTCTCTATCACGGTATCGGTCTCTGCTGCGATCCCTACTGCGGTCTCTGTAGGATCGTTCCCGGCTTCGACTCCTATGACGGCGACTTCGATCTTTGCTCAGTGATCGATCTTGATGCTTATTTCGATCTCGATCCCGCGACCTGTCGCGTGATCTATCTCTAGACTTGTCCCGTCCTCTGTGTCTGTCTCTATCACGCTCTCTTTCCTTGCATCGACTATCACGTCCTTTTGGTCTGTCCCTCCGATCTTCATTTGATCTATAAAATATATAGAAAGAAAAACCATTAAAAATTTGCGAAACAAATTTTACTAGAGCAATTTATAAAAACCAGCAATGCAAACATGATAAAATATTGAAAGGATCAAAAACAAAATACAAAAGTTGGAATTGTGCACAACTTTGTTGGAACTTGGATTTTGCTATTGAATGCTGCGAAGGAAATCATTCTGAAAGACATTGAAAAGTGCTTCATGTCAATGTCAATGTGTAAGTTAAAAATTAATAACGTGATTATTTCCATACCACGTAGACGCACCTGGCACGCCAGTGACTCGTTCTCTCAGCTTCACCCCATTGCACTTCGTTATCTGGAATGTGTCTTGGTTGCTGATTCCGCCCTTCCTCCTTCCTGCTACCACCATATTTTCCTTGATTATTTAATGTTATAGATGGTTTTGAACCTCTTGCATTTGCTGTATTATTTGGAAATTTTTCTGATAATCGTTGTTCAAGTTCCTTTTGAATAGGCACTGGTATTCTGGGAAAAAGTGTTGAAAACCATTCCAGTTTTGATAAAAACTGTTTTAGAATATCTCCCATTTTCATAACTTGGCCACCGCCTGCTTTTACATCTAATTCTTCTTCATCCTCCAAATAATCATCATACCAAGAAAATAAATCTGGTGGTGGTTGTGTATATCTACAAAATAAAGAAT
>JAYJLV010087227.1:0-13534 GCA_036873485.1 Torymus texanus | reverse complement strand
TTGCATATACTGCATCCATACCGTAGCGCGCAGGAAAGAGTTGTGGAAGCTATATATATATATATAGAGATATATATATATATATATATATATATGTAAAAGTGACAACGGTATCATTAAGTTTCGTGGTATTACTTTTCTTCTTTAGCGAAAGCGACAACGGGAGGAGAGAATAGAATTGACGTCATGGAAATGAAAGTGTTGAATAGTGATGCGACTCTTTATAAGTTTCTTCTCTCTTCTTTTGCTCTATTATACGCGTGGCTTAGGTCATTCCATCGTCCTTTTTTTTGAGACATGATTGATATATACCTCTTGCTAGACTGAGCATTCGTCACTCGTTATTAATCATCACGACGCGTTATCGTCCCGATGAGCTTTACATGTATGTGTATATCTGTTTTTTTTGCTTTTTTCGGGTTTCATTTTTTTTCGTGTTGCCACGATACTTCTATCTAACAGCAGTCTTTTAATAGACGATTCTTGTAGGATGTATAAATATACCTATTTATAGGACAATCAAGCTGACGAATTTATTTGCCAGAACTCGAGTTTCTTTGAATTTATTTCAAACGATTTTTTAACATCACTGCTTTTATAGTTATAAAAAAATATCACGATACTTGAAATAAATCAATAAATATTTTTATACACATGAAATTTTCATAAAGTCTACTTATATACAAGTTTCTCTTCTATATTTTCATCTATTCTTCTTAACTATTACGAAAACTTCTCAATCAATCTAATACTATTCAATCTTTGTATTCTTCTTTATACTCAAACTTTCGCTTCTCAAATAAACTCTATATAGCTATAATATCCAGCTCACCATACCTCATTTCGCTTTTCCCAGTATCAAAGACCTAACGGGGCTCTCCTCATAACCTCACTCACCAAGTCCATAAAACCTTCTCAATAACTACTATACCCTAGATTCCCGCCTTATACATTTCACGAGACTCATTACTCTTACACACGCGTACGCGCCTTAATCGACTGAGAGAATTAAAAGCCATCGATGATCACGCATCGACAGCCGAACGACGTTACGTTATATTTTTTTTTTCCCGCGGCTCAGATAAACCTTATCTGTGGCGGCGTCTTTTTTTGGCTCGAAGCTAATTAAATGTGCGTCCCGCCCCGGAAGCGTCGTGAGATAATTGAGACGTGTGTGTGTGTGTATGTATGTGCATGTGAACGTGTGTCTCGGGTGTTGATTTCAATTTCTGGTTTCTACCGAACGGTGTTGTCGTTCGATTGAGTGGTCCATTCGTCAAAATCGACTTTTTTTCCGTCTTTCGTTGACGACGACGGCGACTTTCTATTGATAAGTTTAATTAAATTAGCGGCTGTGCGTACACGCGTAATCTCGCGTGAATAATGCAGAGCGGTCTTGCACTCGTGGTGAATAAAATTTGAATGGGTAATGGATAAGGAGAGAGAGAGATAGGTATTCATTTAAATTTGTTTATGAATGAATATTCGTGTTATAAATACGCGCGTATCTTGGGTTTATGTGAAATATAAAATGATGATTATTAATGTTATAATGCTATTTGAAAGATATATAGAATGTTTTTCGGGGATGAGGAAAGGGGATGGGGGTAAATAATGATCCCTTGGAAGTTTTAGTTTATTTATGTTTTCACTAGTGTAAATAAACATGGTATGTCTATACATACATGAAAAGCAACTTTAAACATTAAAAGCTACGTGATCTTCAAAGCTTACTGGAGAGGGTCATTGGCTATTTCAGATTATACTTAGATTTTATGTCGCTGTTACGTTAGCAGACTGCGCAAAGCCTGTGTGCTAGACTTCAATAGAAAACCACCGCCGAATGTACTTGACTTTTACTATTTTTAGGTATTTTCGAAATCTTTATTATTGCCAATAAAAAAAAAGTATTAGTAAAAGAATACCGAACGTGAATATAATGAAAGATTAAAATTTTTTAATGTTACACGGTAATTTGAAAAAAAAAAAAAATTGTTTACCCCATTATCTTGCTTGGATAATCAAAGGCTATTCGAGATACTTGAAAAATAGGAAGCTGTATACTAAAGGTTGCAAGTCCATTGAAAATCATTGAAACGTGAAAAAAATGTTTCGAAGATAATTTCCGCACTATTCGGAGTAAAACACCGTGCATTGGAATCCAATAAAAAGGGTCTTTTATATACATTGGAATTTCTCTTGATCCTGGCATTTCCGCTTTCAGAATTCTTTTAGATGTATCTTTCAGAGAGATATAAAGTGATATACACTGGCTGCACAATCTTTCAAATTGCTTCTTTTTTTTGTATTTCACGACTAAATTATATAAATTTTTAGAACGATTTTATTTATATAATCCTTAAATAATTTTTAAACACAATTTGCTATGCTTCTTATACGTTATTACTTTTTTTTATGAGGCTGAGGTTTAAAAAAAAAAAATCTTACAAGTAGTATGTTATTATAGAGAATATCTTTATAATGTTTTAGAACGTTTTAAATGTATAAAAAGCAAACTCAAACGAATTATCGTGCAATCAATTGAAAGTAAAAAAAGTTATTTTCGTATACATATCATTGCTTTATCACCCAATACTCATACCAACAAAAAAGCAAAATACTAAACTACAAATTTTTTGTTACAGGTATGTAAGACCCTAATCGACAAACAGTTACAAGCAATAAGACACAGTTACCGTAAGTATAATACAACGCAGCGCATTGTAAATATACATTTAACTACGACATCTTAAACCATGCCAACAAAAAAGCCTTTGCTTAAACTTTCAAGAGTACATAAAAATATCAATCGCTAATTCAATTCACAAAACAAATGCGCACGCGCATACTTAAGCTTTTACGACTTCTCGAAAAGTACCTTTGCAAGTTCTCCAAACTCCGCGCAAACACACACATGCATACAAGTATATAGACACAGTAGTAGCTACATACAACGGCAATTTTCTCGAGCTGGCCTCACACCAGTAAGAACTAACAATAACTCGATAACGAAGCCTCGTAAAAGGTGCCGAAAACATACCATCTCCTGTATAGTATGTACGCACGCCAATACGCGTGTACATATATAAGTGTAAAGACGTAGTATAATACAGTAGTACATACTGAGCGCGAATTCCCGGAACATCAGCAAGCCCACCCACTTCGCGTGAAACTGCCCCCCCCCCGCGTATATAAGCAAGCGAGCGAATCGGGGTTAATCGGCGCCTGCGTTCCGCTTTTTCTGGCACACGCGAAATAAAAACGCACCGAAATAACCAAGCGCACATGCGTATAAGCGCCGTCTGTCGATCATCATATACCACGAGCGCGTATGTATATAGCATTATCAGTATCTGTTATATACTCATAATATACACAGTACTAGAAGAGTAGGTATATCATGAGCTTCGTGACGTCTCATCCACGTGTGCAGAGAAGAGTATAGGAAGGTCGACGAACCTCTCTCTCTTTCTCTCTTTCTCGTTCGTGGTTATTTTCGCACGCAGTAGCAGCAGAAGCTGTGCGAGTGTAGAATATTGAGACAAGCGAGATTCTGCGGCTTGGTAGTGACGGAGGGAGGACAGTTCCGGGGTTGTGGATTGCGTAACGAGGGAGCACCGATTGGAAAAAAAAGTCCCTAAAGGGATTGGAAGGAAAAGAAGGCTTGACTGATCCTTTTTCTCGTTGACGCGTGTTTGCTTGATTGTTACGTAATCGGATCTGCGGCTGGTGTTGGTGTGCTAGTGATGGTAGAATGATAAGGGATGCGGATGAGACGGAAATAGAATATAGGGTTAAGCTGGGTTGGGAGGTAGGAGGGAAGGTAAATATGTGGGAAAATGTCGAAGGATATGTTGAATATTTTGATTTGATTATTCAATAAATATATTGGTGAATTTTCGTAAGCGATTTGATCTCTTTTTCCGCTATTATACGTGTGTAGAGTCACGGTCGATATAATAAGAATGTTTTATGACGAAACCTTACAGAAGCGTTAAAATTACCTTTCTGTTCGTAAATTGTATTATAACAAAACTGGATCTAAAAACATAAAACAAAAAAATATATATTAACGCCACATTTTTACACAAAATTCGTGCTTATATATATATATATATATATATATATATATATATATCAATTCTTTGCCAAGGACCCGAAGGCTCCCAAGCTGCAACAGAAATCCACGAAGAGTCGTAAATCTCAACTTCGCGGTTGTGGTACGCGGCATGTCCCCGTTGAGCTGTATATACTATCACGTTTTCCACCGAATATCGCTTTCTCCCCCTGGCGTATAATTTGAAGCGACCACTTAGCGCACGCGGAGACTCGGGGTCAAACCACGCTGAGGAAAACTCGTGACTACCGCCACCGGCGAAGCGCTGTTTTACATAATTAGAGATGCACGCGGCTGATTGGTCGTACCTGCTGCTGACCGATTTTAGAAAAAAAAATGAAAAAAAAAAGGTATTCCACGCGCGTTGAAGAAATTGCCACTAACTAATTGGCCCTCGTCGTCACCTACTTTGTATATAATCGTTAGGTTTAAGCTTGAATTGCGGTTATTAAAGTATATCAGTGTATGTAACAGAGTTGGAACGTTGATTGTGGTAGTTGATATAGGGTAGTTTGCAGGATGTGAATTATCGGGTTTTGACAGTTAATAATACATCAGTTTTCACATAGTTTTCACATAATGTAACGTGTAACACAGTATACTACGATCTATTTTTTTATAACAAATGATTTTGAATTTCTCTAACCCTCGTGTAACAAAACTTATATACCACTATACGCGCCTACTGTCAATGCTCGTACAAACCAAGCAACTGCTGCGAAATTAAACGAGATTCTTTGCTGGCGAAGTAACGTAGGTATATAGTAACTGAATCAAAGACAGCGCGAGAAATAAAGATTGAATAGGCGAGAACGTCGCGGCAGCAGTGCACACGCGAAAAGGGGAAGCGCGACTAAATGGACAAAGAGCTGAGAGTTGCAATTTCACGAGAACGAGAGAAAGAGAGACAATGGGTGTGTGTGTGTGTGTGTGTGTGTGTGTATATATATATATATATATATGTAAGAAGTGCGTCGCGTTTTTCCCGTTTAATTAAACTCGGCGAATTTTTCTTTGCTCTATACGCCAGAGATGGAAAATGACGGTATTGTGAGGAAAAGGCACGCGAGCATCGGCACTGGTTATGTGAAAGAGCAGAGGATTCGTTGCGGAGAAAGAGAGAATGAGGTGAAATTTGCTGCCAAGTCGGAAAGCAGCAGGAGGATGTTGTTGGGTCTAAGGCTACTTTCGTTTTGCATGGGATTCGAGTGATGTTTGTAGTGGTTTTCTTTTTAATTTTGAGGAAAATACAATGTATTCTATTAAAATGTATATATATATATACCTCTAATAATGATGTGTGCATGCATTATCAATGAAGGTTATACGTCAGTTAATAGGTTGACGTCGACTGATTATAGAATTCCTAATATATAATAAATAACAAGAGAATTCTACGAATTAAATTGATTATTGTACATCGTTGAACTTATTTCGTTGCACGTGTGTCTCTTCTCAATATTAAACGTATGCGTGAAATTTCAATATCTTTATGAACCCGAGTCAGAAAACTATTTTTAATTACCTAAATGAAAAGAAATTGAAATACATTCCGTGCAAAAGTGACTTTTTCGTTTTTTAATATCGTTAATTATTTTAAATGAGAATTTCGAACAACGTCCACGTGTCAATTTTATAAACGCGTGTTAACCTAATTTTCGCATCGAATGAACTATTATTAATTATAAACAAAATCATTTTTACAAAACCAAATGACTTTTCATCCTTTAAATTTCTTTGTCGGCTAAATTTCCCATTCCGAACTTAGCTCTCACATATAACAGAAGTCAGAACCATGGTTTTCCCATCCGCGCGTTACCAAAGCAACACACCAGCATAGCCATCATCGTTTTTCCGCACGTCAATTCTCCGATCCAGTCTCCCCCTTCGCGGAAATCTCGCGTAAATTTAGCCGCGCGCGTCGGACAAGTGTGCGCGAGCAAGCGACGCGACTCGTATAAGCTTGCGTCGTTTATCAAGCGCACACGCGGCCAGCAGCGTCGATCGAAAGTGAAAAAACGAGAGAAGGAGGGCGCGAGAATAAAAAGAAATGAGCGGGTTTCAAATTTAGTACTTTCTTTCACTCGCTCTCTCTCTCTCTCTCTCTTTCGCTCGTTCGCGGAAAAGGGAGAAGAAGAAGCGTATCTCGGTGACCGCCGCAATTTCTTCGGAAGCTGATTCGCGATATATACGTATATATGCGAGTCAATCGTCGGGAGCTTTGAAAAAGGAGTACGAAAGACCGAGAGAGAGAAAAAAATGTTATCGTCGCTGACGCAGCGCGGATAAACAAACGATCGTGTAATCGCAAGAGCATGAGGTTTAATTAGGCGAGAGTCAATCGTTTGATGTGAGCCGTGGCTTTTTTTGCACCAGAGAGCGGTTGGATAATAATTCAGAGAAGACCAGATAATTTTGGGGCGGCGATATACCATAATCGAATGATGGATTGGTGTGGGGTTTATTCTTTCGTTTGTTGTGGAAGTTTATTCTTACATTTTACGTAGCAGGTGCCGAGCAATTGGAAAAGAAATGTTTTTAGTAAATATAACTTTATCTCGACGTAAAAAAATTTCTTCCGAATATTATTCTTAGGTATTTGTTCTAAAATATAGTAAGCGAATTTGTTATTGACAAATTGAATGTAAATTTTTGTATGTAAATAATGTACCTGGTAATTTCTTAAATTTTTTTAATTCCAAGATCAAATTATCTTTTAAAACTATATACTTTTAAGAGGAATAAGTTTTCGAAATTTTCTAATAACAAAGAAAGACTTGGACTTTTAAATATTATCTTGAATTTACGAAGTATATCAGACACTCAACCTTTAACGACTCGAGGAGTAAGATATCCTCTCCTAGAGACGACGAAAAATCGCGAATCGACGATGAGGCAAACGCTCGCAATCAAGGTGTAACACACATATATATATATATATATATATAACGACTGGCGTAATTGCGACTCTATGGCGGAAATCACGCTCCGACTGATGAGAAGTTACAAAGCTTTATAGAAGAGCGCGCGCGGGTGACATCGCGGAAAGCTCGACTAACTCTTTTAATCTTTTCCTGTCAAAGGAGTGTGAGAAGGAAGAGAGACGGCGGAGAATTAAAGAACGATATTTCACGAAGAGTCTACTAACGACTTTTTTTTAACGATTTTATATATGTATATTGAATGAATCTGTTTTCTACTGCGATGAACGATTTTTATGGGTGTTGTGAAAAGAGGCTGAAAATACAAAAGGTTGGAATATGTTAATTATAAACATGATAATTAAGAAAACGCAGAGAATCGAGTCGTTATAATTCAAAGAAAAGAAATTAGGTCGTTTGGTACGACAATAACAAGACTTTTTATTTCGAGCAACGAAACAATTGTGCCAACGTGAATTATTCTCTCGTTATTCCAGTTTTTCGGCATTCCGCTTAATTTTTTTACTTTTTAGTATACCTATATATTCGCTGCAAAAACGTCTTAATTAGAATCAACGTTTAATTTTTTTTTTTTCAATACAAACTATACATAACAACATTATATATACACAGTCTGTACCGGCAGCAGACAAAAATAAACTGCGTTGTGTATAACAGCACGAACATCATCGTTGATTCGACGTAAGAAAGAAAGTCCAGTGCCAAAGAATCGCGTTTCCCACGAACTCGAAGATAGAGACCGAAAGCGACTGTTACAACTCGGGGATAAACGAGAGGAACGAGGAAGAAGGGAATGGAAAAAAAGAAAAAGAAACAGTACAAAACATACAAGAACAGTGCGCGCATCTAAAAGTGTTAAAAGGCAAATTTGCTCTTCCCGAAAGCTGCCAATCGCCGCGTGAAAGCGAGCGTGTAATGTGCTTCTCTTCCTCTTATATACCCGCGTGCAACGCGCGCGTCGAAAGGGAAAAGTGACAAATGGCCTGAGTGAAAACGTGGAGCGTACGCGCGTGCGCGCGCATAGCATAGCCATTGACGGCCGATTGTTTCTTTCGAAAAAGTTTTACGGGTATTATAAGTAGCGCGGTTGGCATTGCTTGGATAGTCGCGAATTTTTTTTTCTTTTTCCTCTTTTCTTTTTACAGGAGCGAGTTTGACTTTCGAAGAAACCGTTGGTCTTTAGGAGGATGAAAAAGCTTTAATGATGGCTATTTATTTAATGAAATGTCTTAAATGAAAGTGAGAAAATTATTGTACGCGTCATGTGGCAAAAAATGTATATGTTGAGTGTATAATGAAATCTTTATTAGTGGAAAAAGTTACTATAAAATTTAACCGAAACCTTTCATTATGTATATACGTGTGTATATATATGCTTAAACGAAAGTTGCAATGACTTTACAAACTATAAAATTGTAAAATAAAAGCCAATAGCAGCATTCATTGCGAGGTACAATAAAACAAACGCGCGCACATATAAGAACGACGATAAATACACTCCCATAAATCTGTATTTTTAGTTAAATTAAAGCACACACCAATAACTTACCTGCGCGCGCGTCTCATTCGCGAAATCTTTCACAATGTAAAAGCGTCTCTTACTCTCTCTCTCTCTCACGTGCGCGTAAGCGGCCACATTCGGGGTGATTTATGAAATAAAGTCCTTTATCGTTTCCGTTCCTCATTTTTCGGGCGATACGATGTGGGGGAAGAAAAAAAATAAACCGCGTACACAGGCAGAGATATACATATATACACGTAGGCTCTTGCGTACACTCGATAACGCATAAAAACAAAGTCGAAAATCGTGTTACAAAGAAAACACAATGATCGCCCATCATGAATCACAATCAAATGTATATATAACGCGTTTGGAGAAGTGAGAGACGAGAGTTGTGAAATAAGTTTTGTATGTATATTTCGCGTATGGGTCGATCAGACCCTCAGGGTAGAAGCTGCGTATCTATCTACGTTTCTCTTTAATTTTTTTTCTTTTTGTTGCTTCTTAGGTTCGGTCGTTTCTGATCGTGCCGCTTGTTCGGGGAATCCCCTTAGTATGGCAGTGCGTTGCTATAGAGGGTGTCTTTATCAGTATAGTTTGATTGATAAGAGCGAGTTGTTGAAATACTTATTAATTTGAATGTAAGTTGAGCGACTAATGAGCATTATTAATGATTTCTTTCAGAGAGAATTGATTTCCGAGGAAATATGTCCCTTTATTTATGAAAAAATTCTCTATTATCCTTAGAAATTAATAAAATTATTATTTCATTAGTTTACCTGCCTTTCAAATATCTAAAAAATGTCCAGACTCGTAAACATATTTAGGGTGTTAATTAAAATTTATTGATTCGATGCCTGCTAAAATTATTTATATTTTGGTTGAATACTCTGTGATACGTTTTTATCTTCACAAAGTAATGGTACGCGAATAAATCTAAATTCTAAGAATCGACTGTTGTTTATTCAATGATTGATGGTTTATATAACAGCTGACAACATTTTTTACTTATAATGATACGTGCTTTTTTTGCTATATTCTTCTTCAGATACGTATAGGCTTGCATTGCGCGAAAATCATCGAACAACATTTAATAAACAAAAATACCTAAAAAATATTTTTATTCAATATTATTATACAAATGATTCGCCACCTCTTTCTCTCTCGTAACCTTCTCACCTTCTTCGCTCCCATGATCTATCATCATCAGCTTGCGCTCACCTTTGAACGAAGTCACCCACGACTCTCCTAAAAAGGGAACTCGGCCGCTCATAATATACACACACACATATATAATATATATAATCTATCGCGAAACCTCTCGCACGTTTGTGACGTCACGCAATCGTGATTACGCAAAATCTCGTCCTAGTACACATATATCATATCGATTGCGACGAGTCGTTGTAAACAGCGCCAAAAATGGCGGCGGCGGCGCGTCTGTCTATATACACACGCGACTCGACAATGGAGAGTTGGGTTTTTTTTTTAACAAAAAAAAAAGTGCTTCGTTCACTGAGTACTCGTACACACTAAAGGCGTGATGGCAACGAATTTTTTGCGCGAGAAAGGTGTGTGTATATATATATATATATATATATATATATATATTGTACATATCAATAACAGCGTCAAGGAGTTTTTCAAAATATTTTTTCGATTGTCATGCAGCGTTTGCGTTTGTGAGTAGAGACCGCAGTGGGTATAATATTGACATACGTCTGTCTGGCAAATTTTAAGTTTGTTATCTTAGGTTTTTCTTCAAACAAGATGTATTCTTATACCGAAAGACTTATTATTCTTTCTAATGTGTATTTGCAAATATTGACTACTATGATTAATCTATACTTGTTAACGAAAAAATCATTTAGATTATCGTTACCATTTGCAATAATTAAAGAAAAACAACAACAAAAATAACGACAATAAACGATACCAGATTAAAAATTTAAATTATATAGCAGTCAAAGCACAATGAAATTTCCATTCACAGCGAGATTCCTATAGTATAAAAAGCAATAACAATACAAAACTATACAAAAATAACAATAAAAAAATTTAACCACGCAGATAAAAATCATTCTACACACTCCATCATCGAAATAACGCATGAGATATACATCTAGGCCACGCATGCAGACTGAACACGCGCGACCGCTCAAAGCCTTGGTTAGAGTCCGTCTAATCGAACTGTCGCGCCCTATTAAATTGCTTTCACTTGTCGCTTCCTCCGCCCTCCAAAACATTGTCACTCTCAACTGTCCTATATATATACTTAATACTGTACCACACACGTACACATACACAACAACACCACCACATGTGGTGTCAATCGTGTTTACGTGCATGCGCGTGGTACGTATTCCTCCTCACGGCCGTTACCGTTGTCGTCGTCCCAGCTAGCGAAATGTTAATTAACCATCATTTCGCGGTTAGCCTGACAACGTAATTACTGCGGCCGCGTTGTGCCAATACACTGCATACAGTGCTGCTGCTGGCACGCACTATATAAACTATCGCTAAATCGATATATCTGCTATACGTGTGTATATATATGTATATGTTTGTAGCGTTCGGTCTTCGTTGAGAACTGCGTCTTGTCTTAATATAATATTTGCTAGTGATAAGATTGCGAGGGAGAGATGCAGTTGCGGTCGCGTTGTTTATATTTGATGCTTGTGCAGGCTTGTCGTGGTTTTCGTATATGTATATATATATGATGGCTGAAGGTAGTTCGGTCTGCTGTATATATGTATATGTATACTGTTAAAGGACTATAAATCTGTATTTGAGAGGTGATTATTATATGAATATGATGTAGAAGGTATAATTAGGTCATGGCTGCGGAGTATGAAACAATTTTTTTATTCATAAAATATTTTTTACTTGATCAACCTTACGAATATTATTTATAGTTTTTTCAGTTATTAATTGATTCGAAATGTTTTTTTTTCATTGCCATTTTCAATATAGTTGTACAAAAGACACAAGCACTAAATTTTAACAAAAGTACTCTTCAATTGCGAAACTAATGTGAAGCACTATTTCTAAAAATCTCACTCAACTTAGACAATAAAACCGGAATATCCTCTTAATTTTAGCACGCGTGATGCCATCACTCATTATAACACTCCCATAGCATCATCAAAAAACACTCAAGCCGCAAGTCATCACCGCGTTGCTCGTAACTCCATTATTCTACCAAATCTCTCTGAAAACAATTAACTAAGCGCCTCGTTCCAACTACCGATTTCCCAATGCCGTAAGCAGCGCACACCTCGACAAAACGTTCACTTAGCCGCCGTTGCCGTAGCCGCGAATTCAATCAAAGCGACTTTACACACCGCGAGAATACATAATTCAAAAGAACTCGTTTCTTCTTCTTCTTCTTCATCTTCTTCTTCCTCGCCGGAAGCGTAGTTCCAGAATACCACTTTTTATCTCCGAAAAAATCACACGCGCATTGTTCGCAGCCACGATGATGGGTATGTGTATGTATGTGTATGCGAGTTTCACTTTTATAAACGTCGCGCGAATGTCTCGTGGGAAAGAGATGTGATGTGATGTGTATGCAAATCTGCACAACGACGCGATTTTGCAGTTGACTATTTTCGCGCGTTTATGTATATGTATGTTAATTCATTGCTTAATTGTTGGAAAGCAGACAACAACGATGTGCTGAGTAATGAATGGCGCTAAATAACTTAATAATGTCGGCGTCAAGATGCCCGCAGTCTTTAAGACGTTTTACCAGGAACTCGCACGCGTGCGAGAAGAGCTTTGCCGACAAAGATAACGTTTACGCGCTGTGAATTTTTAATCACGGCTTTAAATGTGTGTGACATGAAAATCCTGTTTTCACATATGCTGCAGCAGTATCAAGTTTGCAAGTTGCCAGAATTTCGTCAATGCTCATCTGCAGTGACACACAACTCAACGTGTGCGTATATAACAAAGAAGACTATAAAACAGTTGATCCCGATTATTTTAGCAGCAGCAGAGGCTTGAACGTTTTTCCGTGGTTCCGTGAAATCCTTGGACCTTTCTCGCATCTCCTGTTTTGCTTCCTCTTTCTCTGTCTTTGTACGCGGCCGCACGAGTGGCTTTCACTCCGAGCGTCATGTTTTTTCAAGTTTTACTTTTCGACCTTTATCTGTATGCCTCTGTGTGTGTGTGTTCGTTTTCCGTGCAAAGAAACACAGACGGAGGCTCATGCGTCTTATCAGTTTCGCTGTTTAAAGAGAGATGAGAGGAAGACAAAAAGAGAGCGAGACGAGTATTTGCGGTTCGTCTCTGAAGCTTGAGAAGAGGCGAGGGAGGGAGGAATGTAGAAACATTATTCAGTAAAATGTTTGAATTTCGAAGTACAAACGGTCCTCATTTTTTTCGGGTATCTCGTTTGCTGATAGTTCTATCTGCAAAACCTACATCTATGTTTTTTATACTTCGAATTTCCAAGTAAACAACGTTAAAAGTTATTAAAAGAAAAGAAGATTATTAAACTACTAGTACTTTACAGATGAATATAAAACCTATATACTTTATTTTTCGCAAAACACAGCGTGTCACACCATATCACACCAGAGTACACAACACTCACGAAACCGGAGAATGAAGACATTCTTTCGGACCACCTTATACACAAAAGTCAAGCATAGCAGCACGCATCGACTTACATCAGGATTTGCGAAAAGAATGGCGAGTAGTAGTTCACGCACACCAGTCGCACGAACCAAAGCAAATAGCCCTTTGTGAGTCAGTCGAGAATCTTTCTTTCTCTTTCTCGTAAGCGACCAAATCGATTTTTGCGAGTGTGCGAATTTCACCAAGAGAGAAAGAGAGCAGAACTTCCGCGAATTGCCGTGAAAAACGATCCATCGCGAGGTCAGTTGTGTGTTCATATATATATATATACACACACACACACACACACACACACACACACACACACACACACACACACACACACACACA
>JAYJLV010087206.1:0-13536 GCA_036873485.1 Torymus texanus | reverse complement strand
GAGAGAGAGAGAGAGAGAGAGAGAAAGAGAGAGAGAGAGAGAGAGAGAGAGAGAGAGAGAGAGAGAGAGAGAGAGAGGAAGCGAAGAGATTTTTCAATGATTCCGGCGCGCGCGGGTGCGAGTCCGGAATAATGGCGCAGTCGCGGAAAATAAAAGGACGTTGGCGCGCGTGGTTTTTGTGAGCGTACGATCGGAGCGCTGCTAATTTTCGAAATGGATGGGAAGAGGATGGCTCGAGGCGCGTGGAGAGGAAAGATGGGAGAAGGGAAACGGAGATGAGCGGAAATTTTGATTTTAGCGGAATATAGGTGGAGCGAAATTTGGGGAAATAGTGGTGTTTATAGATGAAGTATCGTTCAGAGTTATGATATATTGATATTAATAAATAAGAAAAGTTTCGTAAATTATTATCAGGGATATGGTTTTATTTTCAGATGTAATTCAAAGTAAAAAATAAAATTTGAAATTAAAGTTATAGGTTTATTTTCTTATATATTTTTTATAAAAATACTTTATAAATTTACTTTTTAAAGTATAAATTGAAGTACCGAATTTTTCGGTATAATAGATATTATTGAAGAACAATTTAAACATTTTAGATTGAATCAGCGAGACCCACACCCGCCTTATCTAGAGCTTCCAAACTCTATAATAAATTCGACCTATCTCCAAAATTACATTTAAAAAATCGCTACATCACACTACCACTACTCTCTCGTTCTGGAAAAATTCCATTCCGTTCTATTCTCAACCGCTCTCACCCAGAATCCCATCGTCTTTCAAGAAAAGAAAAAAGAAGAACCTCATCCGAGCATCAGCTGCAGTAGCAGAGTATATAGTTAGCGTGACAAAAGCGTGAATTTTGAAAACAGTAGCACGGCAGTTCTGGCACGCTAGATCGCCTCGGTTTATCTCTTTCTTCTGGCTTTCTTCTCTCTCTCGGCCGGGCGAAAAGAGGTCGGCGCCAAAAAATCTTTTTCCGTCGCTTTGGCGACACCCACGCGTTGAGTGAGCAAGAGAGAGAGAGTGTTTGCTGTGGCGCTTTGATGATATCGTGGCTCGTGTTTTCGAATGAAGAGTGTAGAGTTGGTTGGCGGAAGGGTTGATTTTGAGGTAATGTTTGGCAATTGTAGATATGTAGATTGAAGGTTCTGAAATATGCACATATATTTGTTGTATTTTGCTTAATACAATGTACGTACACACGTATGATATTTATAGTATTAAGTCGGAAAAAAAATAAAAGAAATACATTTTTATGAGTCACCTACAGTATATTATTTTGAGAAAAACATTTTATTAAACACGATAAGTATTGTGAAGAACTATAAAGGTCGTTCATAATATTAATTAATTATTTATTATCAGCATATAATTAAACGACTCGCACGCGAAGTGCAAAAACATTCGACGTTTCATGAAACCTCCATATCTGTCAAATTTATCAATATTCTCAACTTGTATACACTTTATTACGTAACCCATCGAACCTTAAATAAATACATTCCACTTCCACCAAAAAAGTAACAATTCTCCGAAATCCACGCACACCAGCTCACCTCGCTACTCCCTTACACGAAGACGAGCCAAGAAAAAGTCTTTCTCTCTCTCTCTCTCTCTCTCTCTATCTTGCTCTCTCGGTCCGATGGTAATGAAAGCAACATCGGCGCACGAGGCGTCGAATCGCCACACTCTCAGTGTGCGCATATGTCTGCACATATGTGTGTATAATGCACGACGCTCGGACGAAATGCACCGGCGGCGTCCTTGTCCCACATCTCTCTCTCTCTCTCTTGCGCTGCTGAGTGTCCGTCTCGCTTGCAGAGCTCGCTACCCTCAATACGCCGGGTGCGTTACGAGCCGGTTAATGGCGAGCGCCGTCAGACACTCTTCGGAGGTTCAACGTATATATATATGTATGTGTGTGTGTATGTACCGTGTATGCGATACTTTCGAGGTAGAGTGCATAGACCGCGGAGAGGAGAGAGGCTTTTAGCATGATTTAGGTGGATGGGTGGAGAGTAGAGTCTGGTTTCTTGGATTTAGATGAGGAATTTTAGGTGGAGGGCTGCTATGCATGCGTGTATGTGAGTTGCAAATTTAATGGCTTAGTAAATTAAGATTGTTTAGTGAAATTTGGAAGTACTTGGTTGTGAAAGTAATGGTAAGGTAGAGTTGTTTAGTAAAATTAGCAGTTTAACGTTGAACTTTACAATGAATTTTAGTATATTTCGTAGTATAAATGCCATAATAAATGTTGGTCTTATGTTCAGAATTTTCTAATAAAAGATTATTGCCTTGAATTAAAACAAAAAAATTGGCTAACCTTTAAATTTCAATACGCCAACACTGCACATACCTTGCCAACTTGAACCTCTCATCTCTCTCTCTCTCTCTCTCTCTCTCTTCCTTCCCACAAATCACAACAGCTCACTCACCCAAGACAACGCCACCACCGTCTTCCACGAACCTTAAAACAAAAACAAAAACCTTCTTCAACCACCCTACAAATCATCCCTTCACCCCCATAAATCCCACTCCCTCATATATATTTACCCCGACCTCTCTCTCTCTCTCTCTCTCTCACCCAATAAATCGCGTCTACCACGTTGCTCTCCTACATATAAATCGTTGTGCGCGCGCGCGTTCGCTTGCGCTCTATGGGAAAATCGGACACCACCAAGTTCTCTTTCTCTCTCTTTCTCTCCCTCTCTCTCGCACAGGGCGGAAGTGCAGCGGTCACGATCGGTATCGAATGTCCGCGCGGGATCGTGTCGCAATATGTCGTGCGCGCGTCCGCGTGATATAGAGGGAGAGAGAGAGATTCGCGGATCACGATCGTGATATCGCGCGCAAGCCGTTCGGGACAATTAATCATCGCGTGCAGGGTTGTGGCGAAGAGGATGGATGGAGAGAGAGAGAGAGAGAAAGGAGGTACGATGGATTTTTGCCGGTAGTCCGAGATGTCGTGTCGTGTATCTGAGAGTTTTTTTTTGGGGGAAGGAAAGGAGTAGCGACAATTTTTTGTTGAGGTTTTATTGGGACGTAGTTTGGTTCTGTTGGATATACTTGTAAATTTGATCATGTTAAAGGTAAATGAAGAATTTTTTGGTAGCGGCTGTGATCAGAGATTTTCTAGTTGAATTGTTATCGTATGAATTGTTTTATTTAATGAAGAAAAGAGTCTTGCATATATTAAATTTATCAATACTAATAATTAATAGAAATATTATACAATCAATGAGATAAAAACAAGCGCGCGTTGTTTATAAAAACAAACCTATTTAACTATTTAATTTTCCCCATTGTAAAACAATGTTCAACCCACAAAGTAACATCTCCAGCACTCGCTGCACATAAATATCCTCTAAAATCCTCTAAAAACAACTCATCTCCATCTCCGACTACCCCCAGTCGACCTTCACCTCGTCCCCGTGGCAACCTGCGCTACACAATCAATTAAAACTTTACCAAAACCCAGCGCACCGCGACCACATTCAATCAGCAAAACTCTAGAACACCTTCTCTCCTATATATACACATATATACACACAACACAGTCAACTATACCTTGCCAGACTGAAACCCCTTCGCGCGCATAAATCCCGGGTAAATTTCAAGGATCCTAGAAGCACTCGCGCGGTCGCTTGCTTTGCGCTTCGTTCCGCTCGGCTGGTATATATACGGCCTGGGCACCCGTTGAATTTATGGCCACGACGAGCGCGTGAGCGCAAGAGAGAGAGAGAGAGAACGAGATCGGCGTGTGGCCGTACAAGGCCTGGCGAGTCGTTGCCGCACTCGCGAGAGAGAGAGAGAGAGAGGGAATCGAGTCGCTCACCGCCCGGCATGAATGAAGCTGGAAGTTAAGTGTATATATGTGTGTGTGTGTGGAGCAGCCAACCGACGATGCACTTCTTCTTCTTCTTCTTCTTCTTCCTTTGGTGTGTGGTTGTAGTGCCCGCGTCGTTTTTTTGCAGGGATATATAGGTGGAACGAAGTCGAGGAAGGACGGTGTGGTGGAATGTGGAGATGATCTAGTTTTTTTTTGTCTGTTGCGAAGGGGAGAAGGAGAGAAGAAGGAAAGATGATGGGGAGTAGTGGGAATTTGACCGAAATTTTTTTACCGGACGCTGAGGAGTAGAGAATTGAATGAGGTTACAGAGCAGATATAGTAAACAAATTTCGATGCAAGTGGCTGCGGCATTGTGAATTGAAATTGTTTTGGAATTTCTTAAAGATCGATTTATAAATCACTTTGTTGGATGAAATTATTCAGAATAATAAATGCGAATAAATAACAGTCGTGTAAAGAATCGCGACATCTATCTGTATATATACATAGCCGTTTATATATCTGATACTTTAACTGCATGCGCGGCTTTTCTCGTATAGCTTGAATTACAATAAAGGAATAAAACAAAAGAGATTAACTGTTACATTGTCGAACAAACGGTAGCATTGAACGCGATTTCTGGAATTTAATTGTATTTCAGTATAGACTCCGCATATATGTATATATATATATGTGCATATACATGTACAAAATGTCTCAACTAATTTAATGCTGACGTAAGGCAGACATGATATCATCCTTGGAAAGAAAGGATATATAGAATATCACGTATATATCATGCTTCACGCTCGAAAAACGAATCATTTACGTAACCCGCGCTCGCTCTCGTATTAATTAGTCTGCAATTCGAATTAAATTCAATCTTCCTCTCAAGATCATCGTCATCGTCGTCATCGTTATCCACACTTATTCGAAACAATTATTATTATACTCGACTTAGTTGGGAGAAAAACCCTTTTAAGAACACCGCGCCCTTATCTGCGTACGCGCAGCTGTGCATTTTTGCGGATTAAACGCGCGCAAGGAAAGGAACCAGAAATCCACGCGGGAGACAGCAAACGGACGTATGAATGAACCTTAGAGAGATGGTATCTCACGTATGTATGTATATATATATATATGTATACGCTGTGAGTTCTCTTAGACACACGCGGTCTGTATCAAGATAACTTGCTGGTGAATTCGCGTGTATATAGAAACGAGAAAGCGAGTACGATGGTCACGTGACGTGTGTAGAGCACTTGTCTTGGAGCATGGAATGATATGTGCACACATGGAGGTAGGGATTGAATTACTTGGTGGACAAGACTGACGAATTTATTTAAAAAGTGTATGGTTGTACTATGCCTTTTTTCGTATGTATATATTTGCGTAACGCAGAAAAAGGAAGTTTCTGAGAAAGTGACAAAGTCACAATGCTATGCTAGTGGTTATCTTCTAACATCATTCGCGTACAAGAGATTTTTTTTTTACAGTCTAACAGCGAGCAAATATTACGTACGTGAAAATCATTTTAA
Source organism: Torymus texanus (assembly GCA_036873485.1). Taxonomy (NCBI): domain Eukaryota; kingdom Metazoa; phylum Arthropoda; class Insecta; order Hymenoptera; family Torymidae; genus Torymus; species Torymus texanus. The sequence goes on along the minus strand of JAYJLV010087206.1, from coordinate 8,166 downwards.
CGTTTCCAGTTCTTTTTTTTTATATATATCGGGTTGTATATAGGCGCAAATACCAATCGGTTGCGGATTGTAAAAAGGATGTGATATAATTTGTAAAGAGCGAGTAACCGTTTCTTCGAATCTGCCCAAAAACGCGATTTTTATCATGGAATCTTAAATTCGTTTTGTCAAAAAAAAGTTAAATCCGCTTTGTATTATGTGAGGACCATTCGAGAAATAACCTTATATTGAATCATAAAAGTACTTCTTTTATTTTACACAAACAAATTTATTACACTACTACTTTACATAACGTTTGCCATATTTTCAGAACCTGCCTCAACGTTGGTCATTCACAAACCAGTGCGCATACCGAATACCCGTCAATGACAGCTAAAAAAAAAACCCACTTATTTCGCATATATACTACCTCATCGAGTCCCTTCTCAAAACCTTCCACCCACGCTTTGTCCTCCGATCTCTTTTATTTCTCTCCACCTCAACCACACGTCATAACCCATTTCCCAATATTCTTCTTCTCTCTCATTCACCTGTTTATAATACTCCTCACACCGTACTACCCACCCACACATACACACACATGTTCTTTTGATTTTCGCGAGTCTTGGTCTCTTTTTTTTTTGACAACACTCAGCTCATGTAGTAGTAGTGACGCAACATACACGCGAGAACGATATACTATATCCCCCCACATACAGACACTACTACTACAACTCTCGCGTGGGTTGGAGAGAGAAAGAGAGAGACACACATACTCGTATCGCTGCTGCGCGACGTTTGTCTCCGTAAGAGTCTCAGTGGCCGAGTAGAACGCGACCGGGAAAAGTGTCGTGTGGTACTGCTGTTGCTGTGGCGGTAGTCGCCTTTCTCGCGTGTATACATGTATGTGTACGGGAACGGAGTATAGGAACTTATATGGAAATGGCCGGCGTATAATCGTGCGTGCTGTGGAATAGGTGATTTTTTGTTTATTAGAGAGATGTGATATGTATTAAGTGTTAAGGGTTAGAGGAAATATTCTTTTGTGTGATAGCTGTGCGCGTTGTGGATGCTGTGTATAGTATAGGAGACAGGCTACGATTGGTGAGACAAGTATTATATATGATGTTAGTTGGCACGATGTCCTATATAAACAACGGCGATGATGGGTGATGTTTCGTTTAGTCAAATTTAATGGTTGTTTACGTGGATTATGTATACACAGTTTAGCAAGTAACTTAACGTGATTACATATTTTGTTTTGTTTAAATGTTAAGCTTTTTTATTAGAAATAAATTTTGGAAAACAGTCGGTCGATGTGTAAAATTTTGTTGTATATATGGTGGTATTATATATTTAAGTAAATATAATACCCGACTTAACCATTCTATTTATACAAAAAAAAAAAAAGAAAATAACATTCCAAACGAAGTTTACAATGACCATATTAGTGTAAACCAAATGAGTCATCGCGACCAGAATAACTCCAGAATTCTGCCTGAAAAGTGTCAGATTTCTAATTTTGTATTTTGCGCGTCGTCCCACGTAACTCACCGCCCGCAAGGTGAAAGAAATGTCACCAATTTGTTCGACAATAATTACCGTACGATGAAAGTTTAACGTTAAGTATATATACTATACGTTTCTCGCGCTTATGAACATTGCCAAAATAGTGGCGGCGCTGTGCCTTGAAGGCAGACACATCGCAACGCATATCACCGTGAATGTGTCAGCGGCGTTCTGTAATATCCAGGTCACCAATTAAGAATTTTAACAATATTTATCCGCACTGGTGAATAAATCATCCATGGATTTTTTTTTTTACAAATCAAAAGGTCGGTCAATTTTTAATGATTGTAAATAATCGGCATCGAGGTCGCCGCGTATATATTGGGCCTAACGAGGGCTCAGTTACCTTATATATACACATATCAACAAGTGAAAAGTTAACCTTTAACCAAACTACTTACCTTCAACAATCCCCTATAAATCGATCATATATCGAAAACAAAAACGCGCGCTCCACTCTTTATATATACAATATAAATTTTCACATCCCTCACACGTACGTTTTCATCGCATCAGACACGCGTTCAGGCGTTTTACTATACCTCAGCTCCAAAACCTGCCAAAAAACATTTCTCTCTCCCCTTTAAAAAAAACGAGCATAACATCGAACTGCACGCGCGTGCATCCTCGTGCGCGCGCAAAAAAAAAAAGATCAGTCGGTAGCACGAGGCCGTCGGACTGGTAATTCGGGCGCGCTCCTAAACGTGCAGTGCTGGTGTTCGCTTTTTCATCATCGGCGCGGTCGCTTGCCTGCTTGCCTGCCTGCCTGCTGGCCTTTTTCGGCGGCATGCGAGGCGAGTATATGTGTATATGTGTGTGTATATATATACGAACGTACACCTTTCACGTGAAAGAGTGAGAGAAGACGATTTCGCGTTGATGAAGCGTGATTGCGAGGATAGCGTCGTGGTCGAAGTGGTTTGGGGTTGAGTTCTTCTTTTTTTTTTTATTTCTCTCCGGTGCGGTTAATTCTTGAAATTTCAGATTTGATTGGTTTTGGTTGTTGAGGTTAGGGTTTGTTTTTACTAATAATACAGAAATTTAAAGAGAAAATATATCTATATATGACTATTTGAATTTCTTGTACTGTTAATTATAACGTATTATGAAGATATAGTAGACGAGATATATATCGTGAGTTCTACATGAAACCAACCTTAATAAACGCAAATATATATACACACCCACATCGAATCCACAAAAATCTCCTTACAAGTTCAACGAAAACATTTCAATCTCACCCAACAAGAGTAGAACCAGCAGCTGCTCCCGTGTAAACCACGCTCCACTTGCTTTCGCACTGACTTATATCTAGTCTCTAACAGTACCGCGTTAGAGTAGAAACAAAAATCCTAAAGACCAGTGGCATGTACACACGAGTAGTAGTAGTAGTAGTAGTAGTAGTTCACCGTCGAAATCAGTCACTCGTAAAATCGCCACTGCATACATGCGCATACATACACGCGTATACTATGCGAAATACTATATAGCCTATTCCTATCGAGCGAACTCATCTCCGCGACGACAGACACACGCGGAAATCTAATTAGCATATCTGCGGACAGGTAACAGGAGCTGCAAGAGAGAGAGAGAGAGAGATGCATTTCCTTGATAAGAACTTGCACGCGAGTGCGCACGCGATAAAACGTAAACGTACGTGTATAGATGTGGATATAAGTGCGAGAGCAGAAATGAAAAGTGGGTCGGGCGCCGGTTTTAATTTCAAGCGTATGTATATATATAGAAGGGGGAATCAATCAAGAGGACGATAGTTGTAGCGGTTGGTTGATGGACATTAGCATAATAATTGTTTCGGATAAGCTTTGAATAATGCATCTGTGGATGCGGTGGTAGGTCGACGGTGCGGAATGATGATGATGATACGGTCGGTGTGCCGTGAGTTTTATTGATAGAAACTGAAAATTATGAGATAATCGGGTAGTGGTCGAGGGAGTAATCGTAGGTTTTATTGTAGCAATAGTACAGAACTCGTTGTATTGTAGATAAAATTAGTGTAGAATTGTATAAAGTATTTATTTTTATATCAACTTTCAACCAGTTAACAGCAATAACCAGTGAAATATTAAAAACTTTTCTGTCATCGTGAACTATTCACTACCCTGACATCTTCATTAATCAAACCACTACTGCACCCAACAACTTCTCCACCCGCAAAGCAAAGCAAAAAAAATCAACCATCACAATTCCTCCAATATTCATTCCACCCTTCCGCTGCGTATGGCATTTGTTGCCTATTGTCACGAATCTGTCTCTCAAACGAGTTATCGACCGTCGTTCGCGTATATATACGTTGGAATTTTTTGTTCTTTCATTTATTTCTCTTTTTTTTTCATTCACGGTCATCTCTCTCTCTCTCTCTCTCTCTCTCTCTGGTTTTGAATTATTATCATCAGAGCATATATCGCTCATTTTTTCAGCGAGTCGTTGACCGATTTATTATGCATCGATATTCGGGTGGCGATCATTTATCACGCGAACAAATTCGATGATTGATCTTTTCTTTAATGGAATTGCCTGTATGTATGTATGTATGTATATGGGATAGTAGCCGCAGTAGTGTGGTTTCAAAACAATGGAATTATCTTGGGACGGGAGACGAAGAATTGAAAGTGGAGAGTGGTGGTTTTGTTTTTTCGAACATAGGGTTGATTGTACTTTAAAAAATGAAAGCTGGTATATGAATATTTATTGCAGTTTTATTTGTGCTTTTACTGTTTATTGTGGGAAACTATAACAATATGAACCAAGCTGATAGCAATAGGACTATGATAAATTTATTCCAAAGGGTATGAAACACGCGAACAATTTTTATCGCTATTTCAATTACTCAATTAAACTTTAAAATTTCAATCTACTACACTAGCAAACAGTAAATATTTAATCTTCAAATCTCGAATGTCTCTCCTTCATTTTTACAACTCATTCAACTCCAGCCTCGATATCTACACCGTAGAATCACAGATCTTTAACGTGTCAACCTCACGACACGCATTCCCCGTGCAAATTCCAACAAATGCTTCAAATAACAACAACCTTCAGCACCTGCTTTCTTTCTCTCTACCACACACATTCATCCAAGAAAACCTTACTACACTCCCTCGTTTTCCTGTAAGATTTAACAACACGCGTCAAAGCGCATTCCGCGAACCTGACACCCATTCGCGTTCAGTACTAGTATATATACTACGGCCGATGCGCATTTTCATGTGCGCACGTGTAGGATTCGATTACGCGGTCATGTCGTGCGCGCGTCTGTGTCTCTGGGTGGTCCCCATAGACTCAGACTCTTTGAAGTCCCGCGCGCGCGGTCGTGTGGTTTCGCGGGGGTGTGCGCGCACGAGTATATAGTGATAAATAAACATTGCGAATGCGGCTGTGGTTGTGACAAGAGGGTGAGGTTGGAATATATTAGGGACGAGTGGAATTCGTGGGATATGATGGATGATGGGAAATGGTGGGTGGAGTTGAGCTTTTTAAGATGAATTTATGGTACGCGTGTGGTTGTATAGGAATTGTAGAGAGAAATTTGAAGTTTTTATTAGGTACGTTAAGGTTGAGGTATATTTAAAGTCTATTAGGTGTATTTTTAAACAATCGTGTATATTTAAAACGTCGCGGTATATTAGATACTAATGATGAGAAAGGTTTCGTAATTGTGTATTTTTATATATATTTTTTTTTTACGGTGCATTTTTTTTTAATGCATTTACACTGCGATGGCTTTCATATTTGCATAGCACATTGTGAAGCACTTACATATACATTTTTGATGTGAAAACAATTTTATGTGAAAGCTTTTAGTAAGATTTCCAGTATGTCGAGGAAAATAACTCAATCATTTTTATATAATATTACACTCTAAAAGCTTTTCTGTAATCTTCATAAATCTTGTTTTCTCCGTGCGCGCGCATTCGCGTGAAATTCCGTGTAAATAATATAACACATGCTTTTATTCAATTTTTCTTATTCTATTATATCACATATAAAAATAGGAAAAATTTCTCCTTTCACGCGGAACAAAATAACTTCCACTGACCACCACAGCTCTTCAACAAAGCATTTCCCGTATATATATATATATATATACAATTTACAACAACAACAAACAATGTAATCATCAGCATAATTAAAATCCTTGTCTAAACTCTAGAGAACTACATTTTCTCTTCCCCTTCTAAACAACCTCGAGTCACTATTCTTTCCCGTTTACAGAAATCCTCACTCCCTCCTTCTTCTAAACAAATGAACCTACATACAAAAAAAAAAAAAAGAAATCCTTCTCGTACACCATCACGACCCACATTCCACGAAACAATTAAGATTCTCGTATGCAGATTCTCGCGTACGCAGAAAAACATCGCGGCTTCGCTCAATTTTATAACTATTCATAAAGGCGACGAGGCAAGAGAGAGAGAGAGAGAGAGAGAGCGCGAGAGAGAGCGTAATTGGTTGCGACGGGCACTTGGGTGACTTCGCGATGCCATCATGCCCTATGCGCTGGTCTTTTTTACAACGTGACGCCGAGAGGAGAATAAAGAAGAAGAACGAGGAAGGGGAGACAATGTTGTGGTTGTGGGGTCGCGAATGTAGACGCGCGAGGGCAGAAGAGAAAAGCGGAATGCGCGGGGAGAATGTATATTGTTTATTAGAAGTGATGGATGTTGATGGTAATGGGATGTGATAAAATGAAATATGTAAAGAGTAACAGTATATGTGTTATTAAAAATACTGAGGCTTGGTTGAAAAATAGAAAAAAAATTGTCTGTTTATAAGGTTATCCCTCGCTTTAATTAATTTTTCTTTTTATATATATATATAATACAAATATCTTTTAAACGAGTAAAATTTATTTTATATATTAATTTTTAATTTAAGCGTTTCCTACCATAATTTTATAGCCGACGAATTGCTCGCACCATAATTTCTCAATAACCTCGGTCTTTATAATAATAATATAACAAAACGAAAACCACAAGTATATACCTTTAAAAAAAAAGACCTTCGCAAATAATTCTCTCTATTTTTCTCTTTCTCGAAAAAGTCGAACCACCAAATTAGCTCGACAAAACTTTCTCGCGCCGATATAACCCACACACGGTGATGCATGCAGCGTACACACACACACACACACACACAAAAATACGCATGCATTTTACGACTGATTTTCTCTCGGAGGCCTCGATTTCTCGGTCGCGTATGCGCGACCTTACGTCTCTCTCTCTCTGTGTGAAGCAGAACCGAAGAAGAAAAAAAAGCTGTATCGTCGAAATTACGTGACACGCGCGTGCGGTAGCTGAATTTATGGAGTAACTGGGCACTTGTTAAGAACGAACTTTGAATTCCTTTGCACCGCGGCTCTTCTTTTCTTTACTTTTTCAACTATATATACACGGTATATCGTTGTTAAGCTTGAGTACATATTATACGTGTATATATATATTTTTCGATATTTATCTGGAAGATTATTGCCACTGGGATTTCTTTTAGTTTACCGGGGAACGATGCGAGACAGTGCATTATTAAATGGAGATAAATTTGGATTAAGAATACGCGGGTAATGTGTTTTGACAGCAGCGCAGCGAGTATGAATTTCCATATTAAACACTGTTGCAGAGTTTAACGAATTCATTCGTTCGTTTAATTGAATGCAGGTTTCGAATACACGGAATATTCTGTATAATATCCTTCAGTTTTGTTACCGCTCTGATATGTAAATTCATAAATGAAATTTTATTACAACAAATTGTCACTAAATACGATAATTTTTATGGTGCTTAAAAAAAAATACAACACAATCAATACAATTATATACACATACGATTTCTTTACGTCAAATAATAACCTACCGCATGCACAGACACTATCGATTACAATACCATCAATCCCATATCACACCACGCGATCTTCAATTCACAGCGGCTCGTCAATAATCAGCCAATCGTTCGAATTAACCGAATCGTCGATCGTTTTCGCGAACTGCTGCCGCTGCATATTACGCGCGTGTACGCGTCCGCTTATCATCATCGCGCCTCCTCGCCGCATTAATTCACAATCAACTGTGGGGCTCATTTGAGAACGACGAATTGCGCCGCTTGCTTTTCATTACAAGCTGTTCAGGGGCCATTATTTTTAATTCCGAGGCAAGTGGCGCGCAGCGAGACGATGACAATCTAAAGAGTCGTTTAAGAGGTCTTTGATCGATGTAAAAAAGATTTAAACAAAAGAAAACGTTATTTTATTCGGTATACGTAAATACCAAAATTTTGATTAATATTTGAAAGCATTTATAATAAATAGGTATAATAAAATCTAAACCCATTACGATGCACCCACTACTTCGTCATTCTCATAATCCTTCCACACGCACGTCAACGATCTCAATTCCTTCATATACGCATTCGAGAGGGTTCCCCTTCATCGAGAAAAATACGATCGTCGTCGCAGATAGCGCCAGACCATGCATTGCGTGGATTGAATTCGGACGAGGGATTTTAGGGGCGTGCCAGTATTCGTACGTGAATATATGAGGCGTTTCATGTCAAATGTCCCAGCGCGGCGCGTGAGCGTCAAATCATGCTATTTCTAACTCGTGTTTAT
>JAYJLV010087195.1:0-12500 GCA_036873485.1 Torymus texanus | reverse complement strand
CGCTAGCAGGGTCGATCTTAAGTGAACAATTTTTAAGCGAGCTCTCGTTCTCTCTTTCTCTCTTATGGGAAGCTGCGTTAGAGATAAATAAAGGAAATTGTCTGGGAATGCAGTGGAAATGAGAAAATTCGCCGAGGTGAAAATAAGATTTTACTTGAGATAGATATGACGATTAATAGCAATATAATAAAACAATATCCTTCTTTCGTTGCGCTTAAACTTCTCACCCAACACCACGTCATTTACAGTTTCGTTTTCTTTTGACGAAATTTTCCACGTCAAAGCGGCACTTTATTATTACCGACTATACCTACCCTCATTCATTACATCTATTGTGCTGTGCACTTTATTTTTCTACACCAACCTTACCAGTGTATACCATTTTACAATTTATTTTTCCTTCGCCCTTGTAATGAACCACACTCTTAACCCCGGCAACAAAAGGCAAAAGTAAAGAAGAGAACTTTTTGCCGGGAAAAAATTCTCTGGCAACGTTTTACATAATATATTGTATAGCAATCAAAGAAGATTTCTGCACTTTCATACACATAAACATCGTACCCTTCTCGAACTCATAAGAATTTCGTTTCGCGATCGCACTGGCAATTTATAAGCGCCGATGCCGCCAAGAAAACTCAAGCAAGCGCACCACTTCAATCCAGTGAGTGTTGTTGTTTATGTTTACACGCGCATATGTATGGCTACCTCTTGCATGCCAGAAGTGCTGCTGCTATACTGCTGCGCTTACGCGGTAACACGTGTTCGCCGTAAATAAACAGTTTTACCGTGTAGCGAAGCTCTTCGAGCCCGTTGTTAAAAATGCAAAAGAACTTTTTAATTCGCCAAGCCTGCTGCTACTGATACTACAGGCGTGAAGGAGCTTCTGCGTTTCGATTATTAAAGAGCGTATACCGGTGCTGAAATGCAAGCGTACTGTGCGATGTTCGAAGGTTTCGATATTTGATATACCTATAGGAAATTTACGGGAAAAAATGTTTACAGAAGCATTTTGTTATGCTGGGACGTATGCCAGTTAATATTATGGTTCATAAACTAATTAATATGGGACCTATGGAAGCATGAAAGTCATATTTGATATACAATGTTACCGAGAAAATTTTAGAAGTACTAAATCATGATAGTTTACGGAATATGCATCATATAAATATTTAATCTAGCTGCATGGAATATGTTGACCTATTTATTAAAAGTATCGCAGTTAAATAACCATAAGAAGATAATTGATTTTGCCGTAGCAATATAGTATACGTAAAATCTAATAACAGTTATGAAGTTTCGACATGGTTAATGAGAAACTTTAATTATTAATTATCTGTATGTATTAATTTAGTTCCCTAATTTTACAAAGTCAATATCGTCTGCATAATTCATTTATTATGATGCTCTAGTCCAGTCTTGATCTACGATCATCTTTAGAATCTTCTTAAGCTATTTTCATAGTGCAATTTCTTTTATACAAAAAGAACTCTTATATATCACTATAGTAATCTCAAAAAATACACCCTACCCTACAAAACGATCTAAAAATTACTCGCTCCTCGTCACTACGAAAATAGCCCAGAAAAAAACTACACTCTCTCTGCGAAAAAAGAAAACTAACAAAAATAGCCTCGTCCGTTTGAAGTCTCGAGACTCACGCATACACACACGCGTGTGTGCAAAAATTAAACTGCTCTCGTTGCTCCCCTAATTGGAAAGCCATTCAGCCGTTTCGGGGGAGCGTGTCGACCAGTGGCATCGCTGTGTCTCCTCTTTTTCCGATTCCACGGATCAGCGGATCCTCTCGTCTTCGGGGACTCGATCCGATGAACTTCGGGACTCGCTCATGCGAGAGAGAGAGAGAGAGAGAGAGAGAGAGAGAGAGAGAGAGAGAGAGAGAGAGAGAGAGAGAGAAGCAGGCAGGGTATAGGAGGGAAACTGAGATTCTGGAGACGACTGATGTCGTCCCCTGTTACAACGCATCGTAAAGGGTGTGGGTGCGAGGTATCGAGGTGGTACTGCGAGGATTGGGTTTGACCATGGTGTAGTTTTAAATGGATTTAGGGATGTGTCGAGAGAAGATAAAAGTGTTGTTACGTCGTGTTGAGGAATTAAGAGACAATGTGCATGTGGCAGATTAAAAATTAAAAAATAAAGTTTAGCTTATGCTTTTAATGAATGTTTTACTGAAAGAAATTGCTGTTTTATATTAAAGCTTATCGTAAATGTATGCATTTGTATATTTAAATAATACAACGTTAATTTTCGAGTGAATTGTAACGTGAAGTTTAAGTAATTACGGAAAATGGAAAGTTTGATATAAAAGAGGAATTCAGGCGCATCGTTTATAAAGGAAATATAAATAATATGAAGCAACTTTGATTAATACGAATTATAGAAATAAATATGTTTTACAAATATTCGTTCTAAGCATATAGGGTAAATTATAATTTGATGACTGTTAAAAAGTACTTAAGTATATATTAAAGCGTAATAAAGATTGTACCGCTTCGCCAACTGTTAATTAATGTTTCGAAAGTTGAATATAATACATACAAATTTATTCAAAATATACGTGCTTACTCTATACATATATAATCGTGTTATGCTTTGTTTATACAGCCTTATATAGAAAATGAACAATACATAAATTTCTTAGTTAACGCTTTCACTAATACCTCTATTATGAGCTATAATTTTATGCGGCTTGGGAACTTTAATAAGATACTAAAAAAGTCCATCAAAGTCTCGCCATGAAAGATTAGCAAAGACGAGTTATTATACGGATTTCCAAGAACTATCAAAGAACATTCTCTCTATAGTTAATTGTTTTGATGGACCACAAAAGATAAATTATGGAATGACAAGTTTTAGGGGATAATAAGTTTAATCTTACTCTACTTAATAAATCATTTTCCATACTAAATTTACTAAGTCTGATGGTACAAACTGTCTTAGTACAAATATTATGAAAATAATTTAATAGAAAATAATTATAAACATCAATTCTTCAATTATTAATCTTCTGGTGTAAAATTTTATGAAAATTTAGTTAAATTTCAAAAACTCTTAAAACAGAATTATTGAAAAAGCTTGACGGAAGACGTTAATGCTTTTAGTTTATCGGTAACTTTTAACGTAGATACAGCACTTTACAAATACATTAACGTATTAATAAATGAAAGTGCCCGATAAGAAGGACTTTTTCCTAGAATGGACTTCTTTCCCATTCGAGGGTGGTAAAACTTTCTTCTTAAAAACACGATTCGGCCCGCATTGTCAGAAATCCGCAAACTCGGCAAAAGTCAATTCCTGTGTATAAAAAAGAATCTCTTCTCTTCTAAATTTCGATTTCACATATATCGAGCGATCGGGAGGCGATAATACAATTCTCTTTTAAAGTTTTTTGCTTTATTTAAAAGATTTTACAATCTTATTGTAATACTCAGCTTTTACTAAGTGAAATATAACTTAATTTTTTTATATTGCAAAAAAAAATAATACCAATTTATCAATTCTCTTTTATTACTGAAAATATAGTAATATTGAAATGATTGTAATAATGCTGCGCTAGCTTTACTGAAATATTCTTTTAAGCTCTCTTTCAGAAAAAACTAGACCAGATTATTGAATATTTTTCGCCTTTGAAAGCCATTTTGTATCGTATTATCAGCACTTTAGCCTTTAAAATCACTTTCCTTAATGAAAAAAATTTGAATGCTCATATCTCAGCAAAGCCCTTATCGATTTCACTGCCTGATTCAATAAAAGATTCGCAAGAGAGCGACGCTCTTTTAATTTTTTTTCCATAGGTACAAACAAATTACGAATATGTGTAGGAATACATACTGAAGAGAAACTTCCTTTTTCCGGAAATTTCGATACGCCCTCGTGTACATCCTTTGACGGTTTAGCATCGCTTAACTAATAGAAAAACGGCACAAGGCCAGGCCTTAGGGAAATTCAATAAAACGGCTCCCACACATATGGAGATTTTTGGCTTTCTTGTCTTCGACTATCCCATTTTACGAGTAACCTAATATTACAAGCGCTTACTCGTTAGATAATGAAAATATGAAATGCATTGCGAGTCAGCCTCTTTCATGAGCTTTTAGGCTCACATTTTATTTATCGATTCTCTATTGTCCATTAATTCTCACGAATATTAATATCGTGAACTGGGGCAATAGTGGCCATTATAAATTCTATGAATGGTTTGTTTTAAACTAATTCATTTCCTCTATATGTAAGCTAACAAGACCTTTTCTTCTAATAATAATAGAATGGATTTTCTATGGCTTCAGAAATACCTTTAAAATGAAAAATAAAACATAAAATCATACAACATGTTATCGAGCAAAGTGAATAGGTCATTCATATCAATATATGGCAAAAATAGCCATTCATATCAATATGTAGCAAAAATAAACCGTATATTGTATTTATTGTTATTGTTTCAGAGAACAGTAGTAAACTTAACAATTATTCTGGTACTATACGCCAATTCAAAATGAAATAAAATGAAAACCAGAAATCGATTTGATGACCAGTGCTTCAAATATTTCCAAAATTTTAAAACTATATTTTGAACATTTCTTAAAATCACTCTTCTGCCAACTTTAATAATCAATTACTATTACTATCACTATACATTTATGTAAAAACCCCTTTTGTAGAAAATACGTGCACCAATTTACTAAACTTCCATTAAAAAGTGAAAGAAACCTTAACAAAATCCATACCAACAATTCTTCAATAAAAAAAAAAGAAAATTCACTCTACGTCTCCTGCAACCAATCGACACTCAGCTATCCTCTCACCCTTTTTCCGAATCAATAAGTCGCATTTCTGCATTATCCCTCCCTCTCCCATCCACCCTCTCAACGCCACTTCTCGCTCGTCTTAGCTCTTCTTCCCCAGGCACTTCATCAGAGTACGCGCAGTGTATACCAGCATCGATTGCTGTCGCCTGCACGCTACTACTCGCTTAAAAGCCAACGACGACGTCGACGACGACTGCTCAGTCGTCCCGGAAATTTTGCGCCTCGAGCCCCGGCAGCCCTAATTACACACGCGCGACTTTGTCGTCGTCTACGTCGTCGTCGTAGCGCGTTGAAAACCGACGCTAATGCATCAACGGTCGTCTCGAAACTACCTCGTGAGAAGTCATGCACACGTGTATGTATGTATGTATGTATATACGTGTGTTTATACGGGCAAAGGTAATCAGTGCAGCAGGCTAGAGAAGCCAAATTGGACGGTTCATGTGCGCACGCGCGTACGCCTTTCAATTGAAACGCCGTAGTCGTCTTGTTTCGAGTAATATCAAACTCGAGTGTTAACGCAGTAGTAGTAGTAGTAGTGGTACTGGTGGTGGTATGCGCGTGTCACACTTTCCACGAGTGCTTTTACTTCCGGTCCCGCGAGGTGGGAGAGATCGCGTGTAGCAGCAGTCGCTTGCGATTTTCCGAATTCAAATACAGAACAACTCGGGGAAAGCTTTGTACCCTGGATATATGTAGTGCACGAGCGTCGGTCTTTTACGAGACGCGCGCGTTGCGTTACGTGCTTCGTGTGTTGTTTATGGAAATCCAACGGAAAGAGGAAAGAGAGAGAGAGAAGAAAGTCGACAGAGCGAGAGAGAGAGAGCAAGAGAAAATGGAATACGATTCGCGATAAACGGTTCAATGGGTAATTTACGGTGTTGGGGGATTCGCTCGCGAGAGGAGCTGGGGATCGTCGAGAAGAAAGAATCGCAGACCTGCTTTTAATTAATTCTAAAGTTCGGCATTGCTGTTCGTGGAACGAATATAAATGACAGTGTTTTTATTATGAGAAATGAAATAAATCTTTCTTCAATTTGATGTAATTTATTATCTTCCATCTAAATAATCATTAGTAAAAAACTTGTTATTCTTCGTATATTTATAGATATTCTACCATTAATGATTGAAATTCTACCCTTATTATGAAATAAATAGATTTAGAATATAAAACAAAAAATTATACAAATTTAATTACTCTGAACATCAATATTATCCAGTTTCTAAAGTTATTGCAGAAAAAACACGAGGCGGCCTCATAGCCAAATAGAAAGGCTACTCGCCGCCTGCTCCCCTCGGGGCCGTCGCTGGATGGTGGCCTTCGCGCTGCCTGCTGCTGACGTCGGTGTTATATCGGGGCATCCTCCGAGTCGCCTGGTGCTGACGGCGACGCTCGACGATGGCCGTCGCTGCGTGGTGGCGATGTTGAGCCTGCCGTCGCTGTTGCCTGCACTCCTTCGTGCGCCGTGCTTTCTCTTTTCCTTGCGCTTCTCTCTCTCTCTCTCTCTCTCTCTCTCTCTCTATCTCTCTCTCTCTCTCTCTCTCTAATCTGTGCGCCGTGGTGATTAGACTGTAGCCAGGCGGGTCAAGGGCTGGCCAGAGACTCGGCAGACACTCTGCCGTCGATCCAGCTCGGCCAGCTGGCCGACGCTGGTGAATCCACACTCGAACTCTTACTTCTACTGACTGTCGTCATTCCCTCACGGGCTGTCTCGCGCCGCGTCGGGAATCTTATGCCTCTCTCTCTCTCTCTTCCTCTCTCTCTCTATCTCTCTCTCTCTCTGTCGATCATGGTTGTCCTCTTACGCCTTGTCCATATCTCTCCGTCGTTGCCTTGCCGAATCCTCAAACCAAAACAACCATGTCAATGTGTATATATTGTATGTATACAGGAGCTGTAGCCGAGGCAGGCGCTGCGAGGCTCGACCACACACCTTGTCACAACCTTTAAAAATTATTCTATATTCGTTTGATGTTATAGGTGATGCTCTTTCGTTCCATCCTTTTATGTTTTTTTTTACAAAAAACAAAGATGATATTACACTTTTTATAAAAAATGAAAAACGCATTTTTCTTATTATTTTGGCTCAATCTTTTTATGGGTAGCTATGATATGATGCTCTATCTCAAAATCACCCAACGTCCGGAATCTGATACACAACATGAGGTTTAGTGCGAACCACATTCGTTTTTTCTCATAGTAAAATTTTATCTCTGTGCACGTGTGTAGCGTCCACGGAGCTGGTGAGCAACTTCATTCCTTTGATTAGTTTTCAATATGGTGAAAATTTCTTTTTATAACACAGGCACGATTTTCGCGATTTCTCGGCCTAAAAAAAGGTCGTAAAATAACTTACTTTTGATCAACTTAAAAAATACCTTTGCGTCCGCTGCTTTAAAACTGCGTAAAAAATCAACATGCCTCCCATAACTTTGTGCGTGCATGTTTTTCATGGATTTTTTTGTGTGAAGATGAATCCAATTTTAAGAAAAGCAAGAAAATTAATTTCTGTACAACTACAATAAAAAATCAATTTAGGCTTTATTTTGAGGCTTAAAAACTCCAAACATCAACACATGTATCACAGAAAATATGGTGTACATCTAGGGCTAGTGGGCCTTTTAAAAAATTAATGTGACAGAAGTATTGATTAACGAATATTTAACTTTCAGTATGGATAATAATAATAAAAATTATAAATATTGTCAATTATTTTTTTATTTAAATAAATATTTACATTAAATATTTTTTTTATTTATATAACTATACGCGTGTATAGTTGACTATATAACTATACATATACTATGTACAATATGTATACACATGTATACATATAAGTGCATATGTAAAAACACACACGCACACACACGTTCGTACGATCAAAAGTACTGTGGACGATAATTGTAGCGATGATCCAGGTGGGGATGGCAGCGGGATCACTCCGGTTGATGGTGCCCAGAGATAGGGAATCCGATGTCCAGACTCTCGTCCAAGAGGTATATCTTCTTTGCGCCATGCACTCCGCGCGACAGAGTCTATCGCCGCGTCTTTCTCTACTTACGCTGGTCCTTACCTAGCTCCCGTGAACGACTGCTTCGCGCTACGCCGGGGTTGACATCAGAAGTCAGAGCCTCCATTCGCTTTAATAGGGATAACTAGTTACTAGGAGTAGTTTCCCGTTTGGTGTTCTTCCAACACCATTATCACCGAATGGAGGTCGAACGTCCTTCTGTCATCCGGTCCAGCGCCGTATCCAATTGATTTATTTAACGGGAAATAAAACGTCCTCGTGCGCCACGAGTCGGCTTGGTTAAACCACTCGCTAATGGACTGATGTATTTTTCTTATTGCCGCGTTAATACAGTCCTCAGCCCACTCTATACTTTTGTAGGCACCAATGAATAGATTTTTTCTCCGCGGGTTTTTCAGAAGTGCCGCCCGAGACATAATGTGTCGGGCGACTGTGTGCCCTCCACATTTCTCATGAACGCGCAAGTCAATACCTTCAATATGCGTAGCTGTCATGGTGAGGTGAACATTTCAGCGGCAACTGGCTGTTGATGCCTGGCCTTTCGGACATTTATACCCGTTGCTTGACCATACATTTGTGTCGTCTGCAGTAGCAATGTGTCCCTAGCATACAGGTGTAACTGTAAAGACCAATCAACGAACGAGGATATGAATCATTGTATCGAGCATTTGAACCATCCCTTAGAAATGAGTCCCAAGGATTATTCTCAATAGGGGAAAACGATTAAGTGAAATATGGCTCTTCGTAATCCCAAATACCTGTTTACTTGGATTTTGCCGAAATCTCTTGAATATATATATATAATCCGTCTGTACGGAAAGTCTCATTCATCTTCAGTGCGCCTAATCCTACACCTTCATTTTGAATTCTATGAACGATTCTAGCATTCTAGATTCATATGTCTGATTTTAGGGTCAGTTGCCGATCAAATAGACAAAAAACTCACTTCAAACGTAAAAATTTTCCTATCAGTTTATACAGAGCCTACCTGCAGTAAGCCTCACTCATGCAATCTAATGTCAAAACTGAAATATATAGGAGTCCCTCATAAATACCAAAATTGATTCACACATTTTTTGTTTTACGCAGATCTGAAATACTTCAAAAAATATTTACGTCGCCGTTATTTTTGTGAAAATATTTTAATATGAATATATCAAAACCCGAAAAGTAATCTTCTAATCAGCTGTCGGGTAACATAGCAACGTTGCATTCAATGGATTATACATAATATCGGTTTCATGACTGTATTTTCCTTCACGGATACAAGCAAGTGAGTAATTGAAAATTTCCTTTTTCTCAGAGTATGCGTAAGGTAAAGTACCCAGTATCGGGACAAAAACCGCATAGCGAAAAGTTCAGATACATATTTTGAAACGAATAAGTAAAATTTCTTATATCTTTTGAACATAAATAATTAGTTTTAGATCTTTTTTATTATTTTGTACTAAAGGAAACTAATTTTCATACTTTCTTTTATTATATAAGTAAGTTCAAAGTTATACACAAGATGCTGCTATAGCGGGACAGCATAGGGTAAAATATATTGAATGTAAACCCAATAGCGGTACAAAGTTAAGAACCAATACCGAGACATATATTTTTTAATGTGTCTCGCTATCGGGATATGGTAAAGAAATTCGGAAAAGCATATTTCGTACGATCCACAATTCTGAAAGACCCAATTCCGGAAGGTTCAAAACAACGGAAGGCTAAAATTCGTTAAACGAAAAATCTGATGGTTTATAATTCGGAAAATTAAAATGCCGTTAGATCAAAATACCGAAAAATGAATTTGTATTAATTAACTGTCAAAATACCGAAAAATCATTTATCGTATGGATATAAATACCGAAAATCTAAATTCGGATGGATCAAAATACCGATAGTTCGTATTCTTATGGTTCAAAATACCTAAAGTTCGAATGCATATGGTTCAAAATAACGAAAATGTAAAATCATGTTATTGAAGTGTTTTGCTATAATATACGAGTAAATTACTTTGTAAAATATCCACGATACAGTTTTGAATAACATAAGTAGATAATTTATAGTATTACATAATTATTCGGTACTTTGGTTGAGTAATGAGAATGCACTTAAGGTTGTACGGGCTATATGTAAAAATAATGTCAGATCAATAAAATTTCGCCAGTAGGTCAATAATATCATTATAAACGTGTCTGCGAAATTTGAATGTAATTTGCGAGCTAGTTTTCGAGATATTGTAGTTTAAATTTAACATGGGTTCTTATGGAGATTCTTTGAATATGGCTAGATTTGTCGTAGTTATCGAAAAAATAACATTGAAAAAATAATGATTATTTGTGTATACGTAAAAGAAAACCTATGTAATCGATTGCAATTGAAATGATTTGGTTTTGCGAGCTAGTATTAAAGCCATAACGAAAGTGCAAAGAACATTTTAGATTTCCAGATTTCCATTTCTTATTGTCAACTGCTTAGTTATTAAATTATTTAGTAAATTGAAGTATTTGATAATTTTAATTTACTTATAAAATCTTTCTATATATTATCTCATGGTTTGATTAAATAAGACTAAATACGTCTTATAAAAAAGCTGATTTTTTTGTTAAGTTTGAAATACGTACAGTCACATCCAAAAGTAGCATAAAAATATCTTTAAAAAAATCGTAGAAAGCTGTGAAAATTAATCTACGTATAATTTTGGGTACTTTTTTACATGAAGAAGTACTCGACATTGAATCAATATGTTCAGAAATCGTATAAATTGAGTTTATTCATATTTCCATCACTTTTGGTATAGATTGTATAGCGAATACAACCCGTAAGCTTATCATACATGTTCTAAAGATCAAATATTATAATTTTTAATTAACTCTTATATATTCGATTAAATTAACAAGTTGGAAGGAAGGAATCGATTCTATGTCAGATGAGTGTGAAGAGTCTAGATAGTTAGGTGATGCATACCATGACTGTAATCAAAAAGATTTTATAGTTCTTAATAGTTCATGGCGAAACACATTTTTTTCTACTATTCGAACTTTTTTTCGAATTAAGATAGTTCGGTTATTACGTAGATTTATTATTATAATAATAAGTAATATAGATATAACCTAATGAGAATAGATACATTCTCATTAATAACTATACAGAAAGACTATTACTCGTACTTATTTGCTGAGATTTAAATAATAAAAGAATTTGGCTTGAAATACGACATATAAATGCTTAACCATGGCACTTACAAACTCAGTTTTATTCAAACAATGATCAAAATACTCATTTACTGTGCTACAAACCAGTATGGATAAGGATTTTCCAACTCAATGTTTAAGGATACTTGACATCCGTCTGGACTGCTCGGAATCAGTCCCCAGTGCCATCGACTTCCTTTTTCCATACCGTTACAAGCATCGTGACTGACTTCATAAAATTTAATACATTGCAAAGCTGACCTTCGTTGTAATCCAGCACAAATTTTAAGAAATGAAACATTTTTCTTCGTATATTAGAAATAATTCTAATAAGTAGTTCTTCTTTACTCCAATATGCACAGTAATATATTTAAATATGTACCATGCTTTATATTGATGTATTGGGGTTGCCAATACTAACAAAATTATTCAAAAAACTTTTAAGTATAGTATTTACATATACAGATCACCTGACAATCTTGCTTTTTTAAAAAAATATTTAGAAATCATCTAATTATATTAAGAACATAATGTCGGTAAGTATAAATCTGTATTTCTATGATTCAAACTAGTTTTAGAATGAGCGTATCTTATTTAAATACTGATAGGATGATTATAACAAAATTCTAAGTATGTTATTTATATACATATATATATATATATATATAATGCCTGGCAGAATTGGTTTTTCAAATAAATAATGAAGTAACCGTCGCTATTCATGAATATAAGGTAAGACTTGGATAATAGGCATTACTTAATATTTATTAAAATAACAAAAGAACTTTTATTTGAAAAATTTTATTTAAAAATTCAAGGTTCCTTTATGGGGGTCGAATACAAGATATTTTGAGAATAGAAAATAGTAATATATCAGACACATAGGACTTCATTGATTTATTTTTTATCTAGTCTTGATATATGAATATTGCCATTCTTGTAATTAACATATTATTGATAAGATAGATCTTCATTACAATTCCTTTTATTCGAGACGTTCTAATTAGAGTAAATTCCTTATAAGTTAACTGAAATGTCATGTTTGTTCTCGAAGTTAATTTTCATTGCGTGGAAACGAAACTCGGGAGACTGTAAGAAACTAAATAAATGTATTAGTATAAGAATAGTATAATTCAATGAATTAATATTTATTACTATTTCATCATTTTTGTTTTCACATACAACAAATTAATATTTTTTACATAATAATCAGAAATTGAATTTTAAATTTTTTTATCAGAAATTTTATTCATAAAGATATTTTTTAAAAGCCTGCCGTGGATGTAAAAAGTATGCAATTCTTACGCTTTTAGAGAATACCTGTGATTTTCCAAGAATGTAAAAAGTCTGTCATGGATGTAAAAAGTATGCAATTCTTACGTTTTTAGAGAATACCTGTGATTTTTCAAGAATGTAAAAAGTCTGCCATGGATGTAAAAAGTATGCAATTCTTACGCTTTTAG
>JAYJLV010087163.1:7500-13539 GCA_036873485.1 Torymus texanus | reverse complement strand
AGAGAGAGAAAGAGAGAGAGAGAGAGAGAGAGAGAGAGAGAGAGAGAGAGAGAGAGAGAGATAGAGAGATTGAACAAAATATAGCGAAGTGATACTTTCATATACGATGGAAACTTTTTTTTTTTTTTTTTAATGAATTATATTTTTATTATATATTTATGAGAAGAATATTTTTCGTTGAGAAATAATGTTATTCATAATTTAACTAATCCGTATTACGGTTTTTATGATGAATTGATATTAAATTTATTTTTATATAAATAGGCCGATATTTTAAGTATACATCTACATGTAAATCATATAATGGATGTGTAAGAACTTAATACATTTTTAAACACGTTAACTGACGAAAAGCTGATTAACCGAAATACGCAAACGAAAGAAAATTTTAATTAATTATTTATGTACGTTCTGTACACTTTATACTTAAAAACTAATAATCGCTTGGTTAAACACACAAATTTCATGATGCGTTTACGAAATAATAAAGCGTGGGTATAGCTTTAAAAAAATATATCAGCTAATCGTGTTTGAAATATGCACGATCAACCGTGAATTTCGTAATGACTTTTCGCAATACATATCCACACACGTACACACACATTCAGCGCTTTTATACGTCGTATCAAATATATGCATCCTGTCCAAAAAAAAAATTTATAGCCAATATATTGCCCATAGTATGGGTAAGATATGGGCCATACTTCCCATATACGCGCAATATAAGACACATGTTGGACATAACATGGCCAAGTATGGCCGAAGTTTGGTTCCGGCGCCGTGGCGATATTTGGCCCATATTTACCCAAATACAGACAATAAAATTTGTTCTACGCAGGATATAATTCAAATAAAACGCCGACCGCGTGCAATACCAACACATAAGCTCTACCTAGTGGTGTTCGAAAAATAATTCTCTTCGTAAACACACGCTTTAACCAAACAAACTACATACACTTTGGAAAAAAAACAACTACACTATACATATAGCGCGGAGCGCTAATCCCTCTAATTTAATCTCTATTACATGAAAAAATATACTACACAAAACATCGGCAGACAGATATATACGTATATATATAGAACATTCCACGAAAACTGTAAAGTCCCTGCGGGTACCGAGTAGTATAGTACAAGTTAAAAAGAAAAAGGCTCGTTCGAGTTTCTCGCTTACAAAGTGTAGATATACAGCGGGGGAACGAAAGCAAGGCGATACTTGTCGCAGTTTTATCGCCGACAAATCGGCCGTAATCCGCGGCAAGTTTCGCAGTCGCTGCTTATAGTACGTGTGTGTGTGTGTGTATATATAAATGTAATAGGTGAGATAACAACGAGGAGCGTAAGGAGAATGGTCGATTAAATTTTTTTTATACCGTTCCGCTACATATATGACTAATGTACATTGTTTTTAGATAGACATAAAGATGGTCACCTATACGTAAATGCATATTTGTCTTTGTCCGATATATAATGTACACTTATGAACACGCGTTTTACGCGGAAAAAAAGCAGCAGCACTAGCACACGGCGCCCATAATCGTTTGTTTACACAACGCGCGAGCACGCAGTTACTTTTTCGCGCGCGTAATTGCCGGGTGTAAAAGCCCGCCAAGGAATTTGGTATATTTTTGCACTCTCTCTTTCTCTCTATCTCTCTCGTTCACAAATATAGATTTTTCAAAAAAACTGTTTCCATTCCTATATGTTGTCTACTGGGAAATGGTAGACGTCGAGAGTAAACATAATACACACACACAACTCACGGGTATATACGTTTGTTCTAGAATGAAATCATCAGCGCAATTAGCATTGTACACTTGCAACGCGAAATCAATCAGCTATAGACGTGTGATAATTCTTTTTTTTTTTTTTCAGATGGGCTTATTATACATATATGTATACCGACACTTTATCGTGCATATACGTGGGCTTGATAACACACTCTCTCTCTTTCTCTGTCTCTTGCTCCGTGTCTCTGTTTACCACTTATGAAAATTGTTTCGTCAAATTAACCGCGCTTCTTGGAAAAAGACCCGAATATGATAAGCAAACCGTGTGTATGTGTATACACTTTTGTGATATCTTAATATAAAAAGAACCGTGCGTGCGACGGATTATATCTCATTCTCGCGATCGCGTTGATGAAGCGAGATGACAGACGTTTACGTAGAAATCCGGTAACAAGGTACGCGATGTATATTCCAATAATATTAAGACGATAAGGTGTATATATGCACAACTTGCGGTACTATGTTTCTCGTCACTAGTTTATACCAAAGAAACATACACTATACAAACACACACACACACACACACACACACACATATATATATGTACTAAATGTACCGATTATTAAAATTGTATACAGATAAAATTTTCCACATACACGCGTATTTTAATGATTCGACAACGAATCTTTGTTGCTGTGAGTCATGGATAAAGAAAAACTTAAAAGATACTTTAATTGGGTGAAAAGTCACGCGCGTAAACGTGACGATTTTCGCGCAACACCTTTTTTTTTTATATATATATATATATCATCATTTCATTATTATTATCATCATTTTTTTCGTCATCGTCAGCGCTGCGCGATGTCGCAGGTAACGTTGCACCTGCGCACAAGCAAAAATCTTTTTCTTCGGCTTTCGGTGAAACGAAGAATCACGTGACGACGGCTATATATAATGGGTATCGTTTCTTTTTTTGCATACCGCCGATGTATCTATCTATATAACGGAAAGTTTTTCGTTTATACGAAAGGAGACTAACGTATTGCGATTTTCGATATATAAAAAAAAGAACAAGAAATAATACACATCGTGTATACCGTGTACGTAGCTCGGAATCAATCGGTCGTATACGATGAAAACGAATCTAATCTATATAGAGCGTAATCCACTTATATATAGATTGTAGTAGGTAAGAAGATTTCCTTATTCTTTTCGTTACAGCGTGAAATAATAAAACATACCAAAAACCGAGAAACAGCAGCAACACCCGCGCGAACTGTACACGACTCTGCACGCGCGCGTGCAAATAGATTCCCCTCTAAAAAAAGCGCGCGAGCGCGCTTGCGCGTGCGAGCTCCGCGTGTAGGTTATAAAGGCAACACACACTCACTCCAGAAATAATGCACGGTATCCATCCAAGTCGCGGCGAGGCGAGTCGTTCTGTCTCTTTTCCTCTCCTTCTCTTCCTCCTCCTCCTCCTCCACCTCCTCCTTCTTCTTCTTCTCCCTAGCTGAAACGACGACGACGACGACGCGGCTTTCTCTCTTCTTACCGGCGCGTTTGCTGCTGCACACTATATATATGAGAGCTTTCTCGCGTCCCTTAACACCACCAAGTCACTTTATAATATATATAATATAATATAATATAATACGCGTACAGCCGAAATGAGATGAACTGTACTATCCTCGGCCGTTGCCACTATTACACTGGCACATGTCACTTAAAAAAAAAAAAAAAAAACAAAACAATCTCACAACAAGTTGCTTCTCTCTTTATATATCTATCTCTCGTCCTACAATGCAAAACTGTCACTTATATAGATATACTCCTGTGTGTATATATATAATATATATATATATATATATATATATATATATATTCTCGTGGTAAGAGAAAAGCGGAAGAAGAAAAGAAAAATATACCAGCACAACTACGAGGGCGCAGGATGAGTCGCGCGCGCGCGCACCATGACACCACCGGCGCTCATCCTTACGCTATAAACGTGTCAAACCGACGACCGAATTTATGAGAGTCGCGAGCAAGCACCTATATATAATTGTATGTGTAGATGGTATTGGTTATTGTAATATTGCGACTGCGTGCAACAATATACAACAACAACAACAACAACAACAATAACAATAACAACACGACGACGGCGATAACGTATCACACACTACTACTGCTGCTGCGCGCGGCAAGCATGACGGGCGCGCGGGGTATGCGCGACGGAGGCGCACTGCCGCGGCTGCCGGTGCCGCTGCTGCTGCTGCTGCTGCTGTTGCCGCTGCTACTCGACGACGACGACGACGACGCGAGGCGGCAGCGCCGGCAGTGGTGGTGGTGGTGGTGGTGGTGGGTGGCGGGGAGGAAAGGAGAGAGAAGTGGTGGTGGGAGCAAAAGCCGATGATGGGTGTGTTTGTTTTGGGAGTCAGAGTGAGAGAGAGAGAGAGAGAGAGAGAGAGAGAGAGAGAGAGAGGTGAAGGGTTGGCAGAGAGTTTTTCGAAGAGCACGTGGTGGAGGTGGGTGGTAACAAAGGGTTGTGATTGGTCGGATGAGGTGAGCTTTTTTGTTTTTATTAAAAGGGGTTGTGAAGTTTTGGATTGGTGATTGTTTTTCTTCGTGTTATTTCTTTTTATAGATTTATCGTTGGCATGGGAAGCTGGGGGATTGGATTTTTCATTTTTGGGGGTATGGAGCTTCATTGTTTTAGAGAGACGTCTGCAATCGTTGGGAGTGTATAGGAATAAATTTTGATACAATGAAAATTTAGTTATTCATTGAACATCGCCAAGTGTTCGAAATTATGAAAATAGATGTACTTTGGATTTTTCATAACGAAAATTTTGTTGTTTCGTATTGCCATGAATAATAGATTTAAAGTATTGTAAAAGTGAATTTTCATCAAGTTATAATTTAGAGAGTAGCTGCGAATTAATGCTGGGTTATAATGGGGTAGCAAGATTGAAAATCTCGTTTGTTTTGTGTGTAGCTTAACAAAGAATTAGGCAAATTGTGTGTAGAATAAAAACACAAAATGTATGTTATGACTTTATTGAATTTACATTAGCACCACGTACGCATTGTATACCTTCTACCTAACAAACCTTAATTACAAAGAAAAAAAAAATGTTTTTCGAATTCCGTTTTTCACAGAAAACTTGTGTGAAACCTAGATCTCATTTTCAACAGTGACTAAATAAAAGAAATAAGGAAAGTGTTTGGCTTCGCAAGAACGAATAAAAACACATTTTCTCGTGAAAAAATTTATTGTGATTAATTTTTACATAACGATAAGGTTATGAATCACTGGGATATTATAAACTCGCAAAAGCGTTACATTACAACATAAACAATTTCGTAGATAAGATTGGATGTAGCAGTTGTGTTTATTGTATTTTGGGGCTGGGTTTTTCCTACACTAAAACGTTCCTCCGCTGAAACAAGAAGGTGAGTAGTACAGTAATAGCTATTTTCGCCTGTAAATATAGAGACGCTGGGTCACCGCAAAATATATGACTTACATATTTCATCAACTATCATATAAACAAACTCTTTACCTTTACATTAAAAAAAAAAAAAAAAACAATTAAATTTTCTTCATATTTTTATGAGAATGATTTTCTTAAACGATATCGAGTGTGTATTCTTGCAATATAACGTTTCCTCTTTATACACTCCATATCTAAAAATATCTATTTATTTATACGACTCGCGACGGGACACAACTATAAAAAGAAAATAAATATTAGATTGAAAAGAATTCGTGTGCTTCATTCAGGTCTACACTTACCATTGTATCTATATATTTAGATACTTCTGTTTTCAAACATCGACAAATTTTTACGTTATTCAAAGGTTAAACCGTCAAAAGGTCAAACACCAAATATTTCCGCGTGATTTCCTTCCTATTTAAACATCACAGCATAACGTAACAGAGGTACTTGCTCCAAAATTCATTTCGGAGCAAGTACCTCCAGTCTTGCCTATTACTCGAAAAAAAAAATCAAAAATCCGTTACATACTTCTTACTCATCATTGTCATCATCGCCATCATTATCACCCTCAAATTTTTCTCTTATCAAACCCTCCTTTTAAACTCTTTTCACCACTCTTATAATCGATCACAACCCTATATCCTCTCTCTCTTCCTACGACACCGAAACAAAAAAAAAATAAATAATCCACCTGTACGCTCTACCTATATTATACCACCAACACACAAAACCGCGTTCTGAAACAGCCTGGCGCGCGCGCGACTCGACAACCGCCGCTGCCGCCGCGCGCAGCTTCAACCTGTTCCTC
>JAYJLV010087163.1:0-5000 GCA_036873485.1 Torymus texanus | reverse complement strand
TCGAATTAATCCTCAAGTAATGCGAAAATAAATGCGCAAATGTGTATGGACTCTGTAATCAGTAAATTGAATAATTATAAAATGGTTTCGGTAAATAAGTAAATGTCGAAATAAAAGCAAAAACAATATTGTCATATGAGTAAATTAACATTTTAGAGTAATTAATTGATAAAATATTGAAAATTTACTGAAATATATACGGAAATATACGTTTTTATACAGTTTCCTCCGTCTTATTACATTACCCCTTTCATAAAATAGACACGAAGGCTTTTCTGAATTGTAAGAAAACATAGTGAAATTCTACAGAAAGTTTCCCCTAGAACGGTCGTAAAAATGACGAAAAAAAAATTTGGAGGCACGCCTCTAAACTAATTATTTTCTTGTTCTATGGGTCATAGAAGAGACGAGAAAAATTTTATACCAAACAAAACGGCCTCGTGAAACTCTTTTATCGTCAAATAAATGTCTCTTATGGGAATTTAACGTAGGAAAAATGGACGAAAAGTAGTCACCAATATTAAAATCCCAAATATGACAATGAATTTTCCACAACAAAGCAATTAAAGTAGAAGAATAGAGCTTTAATTTAAGCTAAAAATGATTAAAATCCGACAATTCCGTGCAAAATTACGTGCATTTGAAAATCGCAAAAATGAGCATTTTTTCGAATTTACGAAATTCACAAGATTTCCATTGAAAGAGAGGAAAACATAAACCGAATATAAATCATTTTACTTTATAACAAATTATGAAGTATATATTACATAAAGCGAGCGAGATATAATTAAAACTTCAAAAAAAAAAAAAATAACAATGCGTATGTGTTCGCCGAGAGGAGTTGAAATAAATAAGAAATAACAATAAATAAGAAAAATAACGAACGTAATAAAAGCGATAAATTATTACTGTAACATCATACGCAAACGCTTTTTCACCACCCACATCTCCACAAAAAAAAATAATCAAAATAAAAAAAAACAATAAACTCCGAAAATGAAAAATTACAGTATAAAAATACCCTCCGACGAATAAATAAAAAAGCTTCTCTCTTTTTCTCTCTCTCTCTTTTCGCCAATGAACGGCAAGAACATATAGCGGGGGATTGATAACTCACGCAGCATCCTACGCATTGAGCACTGCGAGAAAGAGCGCTCACCTAGGGGACAGTCATCGTCGTTTTTCTGCGCGCACACACACACACGCGCGTGCTCGCGTATTTATACGTGCGTAAATATATAGGAGGGTATATAAAAGATGCAAGTGTAAGTAAGTGAGTGGCAGAGAAGTGGTCGTGAACTCTTTGGTTGGCGCGGTGTTCGCCAGGGTAACGGGTGGCGCTGCAAGACAGGAGAGAAGAGATGAAGTGAGAGAGAGAGAGAGAGAGAGAGAAAAGAAGAAGGTAGAGTTGACGGCCACCAGGAGGAGCCAGGTGATAGACGGAGCACGGAGATGATCAGCGCTCCGACAGTTGAAATATACAGTTGGAAAAAGCTGTGATGATTTTTGTGGACGAGGTAATACGAGGGCGACTGAGAGTTCGAATGATTTTTATAGATGGTTACTCTGGTTGCTCTCTGTTTCGGAACGAAGGTGATTTGAAAATGTTTGTATGAGGTGGAGAGGCAGAGAGAAGAGAAAAATTTTTTTAGTGTATTTTGAAGTAGCGCCAAAGTTTTTACACGTGTTTCAAGGTATACTTCCATTGTTTTCTTCATATTGTTTGATTAGATGATTTTTATTTTACGTAATGTTACCAAATGTTATAGCTTACGTATAATATTATGAATAGAACTTACTTACCAATCATCGATCAATATATGCTTTCAAAATCTAATTCTAAATGGTCATGTAATTTTATAATTAATAATTTATTTTAATTTTTGGAATACGCTTATTGTACTATTAAATAGATATAGTTAATACCGGTTAAATTTATACACTTCATCAATTAACTATTTTACGTAATAAAAAAATGTACTGGACGTCTACCTTACTTTCTCTGAAATCATGAAGCTTTTAATAGAGTTACTTTTGACTAATATTTGCATTGATTCAACTTTAAGCTGCATTTACTCAGATCGTGACGTTAATCTTTAATATATATTTATGGCTTCCAGGAATAACTGAATAAGTCCACTTTTTTTTTGAAAATCGAGATAATCCTGGATTTTGTATCTTTAAATAGGCCTTTTTCACTTACCACTTTCAGTAGTAGCAAAAATATTGCCGTAAAGCTACAATTCACCCGTAACGTAACCAGATAACTCCATCATATTTTTCGTTTGTCGTAGTTATCATTTATTTTATCTATTCAAATTTAATGTGAATATTATGGCTAATATTTATTTATCTGTTTATTTAAAAAATTCCTATACATTTTCAAATCATAAACATTTTGAAATTTTAAAATATTAGTACAATACAAATACAATACATATGGTAGTAAATTTAATAGAAATGATTAGTTTTTCAAATTATTTAACATAGAGATTCTAAAATTTTCTAAATAAAGCTGAATGTTACCTTACGATACTAAATTCAGCTGTTATCGCCTGTATATTTTAAAAACAAAATCCTATTGCAGAAGATACGTTTGAATCCGTATCTTTATGCCCGTATCATCGGGGAGAGATATCATAAAAAAAGATTTCTTAATTGTGTTTCGGATAGTACAGCGAAGTAATAATTTATCCTTTCTGCAGCCTCATTCAAATATCTTTATTCAAATTTTTCTACATTTTTTATCACCATTTATTTGTAACCCTCATTTTCCACCAATTGTTACTTCATTCTGCATTCACCTATAATTATGCCAGCAGCCAAGTCCGAGATCCGCTTCAGGAGAGTAAAGGTTTTTGTAGGAAAATATACTAATTGGATATTTTAGTCATGTATGTTAATTCTTGCACTTGAACACTAAATTTAAATATTCTGCACATCACGCTCACTTTGTTCGATGTGAAACAACATCTAAACTAACGCATGAAATCTCGCGAGCATTATTACCAATCACCCATCTAAAGACGACCTGCAACGTACGACGTTCCGCAAAACCATTTATATCTCGTTACGATATATTTGTATAATGGACCTAATAAGGTATTAAATGTAAAAATAATTTTTCTTCTGGCCAATTATTCATGTAAAACATTTAAATTTTATGAATAAACATTGAAATAGAAAAAAATACTACTGTACTATGCAATCACGATACCCTGTATAATTTAGAATAGTTTTTAATTTTAAAGCATTACTAAAAAATGAAAAAAATAAACTATCGATCATTGGAGAAGACCGATTATTGATTAAGATATATAGTCATTCAATCAAAAGAACTTTAGAAAAACAATCTAAACCTTTATATTATCTTTGGATCTGACCAAAACAAACTTCGGTTTAACTAAACTTAAAATATTACTATTACAAAACTTCCCCTAGGAGAAAGCAAATACAAAGAAAATTTCGTTCAACAATATTATACAAAAAAAATTCTCTCTCCATTCTCATTCTTAGATGATATGTAATCCTTGTAAACCTTTCCCTCTTACTCCATATAATACACTTCAATACCACAATCTAAAAACTCTCGCACTATATACAAGAACAAAAGCTGACCTCGCGGCACCCCGCTTTCCGCATACCATCGTCCGTCAAATAACCCCCAACCTCCACCGATGAACTACCTTCCAACAAAACCCTATAGCAAATTAAAAAAAAAAATAAAAAAGATCACAACCAAGCGAACCACTTGCCAAAACAAAGACCCCTTTAACTTAAATAAAGACCTCCCCCATGGATACATTTATACACGCGTACACGCACACATGATATACTTCCAAGACGTATATAGCTCTGTCTTTTGCGGGCACGCGTTGTTCTCAACTCGCGTCTCACGCGTTCCCTTTGTACAGGGTACCTGTCAGCCTCTCTCGAGGTCTTTCTCTCTATCTCTCTCATATCACTGCAACAACAGGAAATGCCCTTGAGCGTCCTGCAGCTCTATATATAGTATATATATACCTCCCGAAAATCCTTTGAATTGACGGTATACATATATATAGGTATATACATATACATAAGCGTAAGTAGAACTGCTGGGGTGTACATCGCGTAACAGGCGACAGCAGACCGCGCGCGCACACGGCATCACGAATCAGATTACATGAGGCTTTGGGCAACTGGTGTACGTAAGTTGTATATATATATATATATATATATATAGTTCGTCGCACTGTGATCTCTGTCTTATACCTATACATGCATATACATGTATGTGTGTGTGTGTGTGTATATATATACATATATATATATATACACACACATGTGCGCGGCTCTTTGCGGGTGGTCCCATTTCGCCCAAGACCGCGAAAGCTAGCGGGACGAGCGTGTATGTGTGTGTGTGTGTCTGTGTGTGTATATAGAGCTGCGTTTGCGGTTGTTGGTAAGCGCGATGATATTTTTAGGTGTATTAATAGAGATTTCTAGAGAATACGCGTGTATCTCTACAATGTGTTATGTATGTTTGAGATATTTATTGAAATTTTTTTATCGCATTATATATACATAGAACGTATCGAATGCGTATATTATATTCAATACCTAGATTCCAATCGACATTGAATTTCAGTCGTTTCCCACATATTGTAAACTCTTCGTATTATATTCATCGCACAAAGATATTATATGCGGTAGCGTTTGAAACAAATTATGCTGATACACTAATCGGGATTTCCAATATGTTATTATGACAAATTATCTCGATTTGAACATCACGCTTTGACAACTATATCAAGGAGCGCGGTAGCGCTCCGAAGGCAAGTATAGATAATATATAAACAACAAAATCAATGTCTCTAAATTTTGCTGAACCACCTAATCATTAACACGAGTTTACCCAACAAATTTCCAGAGAAAATCACCTGATATATATATATATACACACACACACACACACACACACACACACACACACACACACACACACACACACACACACA
>JAYJLV010087142.1:0-13547 GCA_036873485.1 Torymus texanus | reverse complement strand
CGTTGTATTTTCGTAGCAATAAAAATCGCTATCACAGCAAGCTTTTTCGTTATTACAACGATCTTTTTTTTACCGTGTATCCTTCTATTAAAATGAATGTTTCAAAAAAATTATTTCCCCATCAGATAATTGAGTTTGCTAAATGAAAAGTTCATATTCGCGTAATAGAGAATCCTCCTATAGATATAACGCTTTCATTTCAAGAGTGAAATGAAAAACTTCACGGTAAATCAGTCTCTAACATAGCAATCATCGTGACCTAAATTTTTATAAACTTGCTCGTGTCAATATTGAGGAATGATGTATACTATTACTCAGCATGAGTAGTTTTCTGATTAATTATATAAAGCTATCCTCTCTAATGATTGATACAAGCGTAAATGAAGAATGCACCTGCTAAAGTTGTCATACTTATGTTTTGCAATTCGTTAGATATAGCGTAGTAGCCTTCTTATAATTACAGAAAACTCGTAAGGAAAATGGTTTTTTTTCTTCTATCAATCAATACAAATGACATTAAAACGAGATTGTCAAGATATTTCTACCATACTTGCAGAACGAAGTCGTAACACAGCAATTTCATCGATGAAATTTGTTTCCAAAAATACAATTTTTTTCTCTCAATTTTCATCTTGGATAAGTGGACCGACGAGAGGCAAACAAATTATTAATTCAGCCGTATATATACATATATACTGTTCAGCTGCACCGCGGCCTCACAAACAAGGCATTCCAATAAGAAGGTCAGTCAAATTTCTACACCGCGAAAAGCATGATACACGAGTGCGCGCGCACATGCGCTCGTTCCTATATTCATATATATATACTCCTTTCGAATCAAATAATTTTCTCAATGACGCCTTATATAACGGTGCACTAGCCCCTTCGAACAATAAATAGCCTGCGTGCAACTCTTTGGGACGACAACGGTAGAAATACACAAGAGGGAATTCTAATTCGTCACCTACATTCCGCAACTTGACTATACGTTTTCCACTGAAAAATTGGCTATTATATTACTTTCTAATCGCCTAAAAAAAAAAAAAATAACAGCATACCGAATTGTATATGCAGCGATCTTCGAAAATTACAAGACAAATTAAAATTCTCGCCCGCCTTTCTTTCGCCATCATACCGCGCAGCCGAATATTATTTAGACCCGCCTGGTTTCCGCGAACGCTTATAATGCGCCTTTGTGCAGCAACTCGTTCGTGTATATATATATATATATATATATGCCACGCGCGCGAAAAGTAAGAACGTGCGGTGCAATCGGTGCGCGTTTGCAAAACCCGATGAATTAAGGGAGAGTAAGAGGCTCTTTCTCTCTCTCTTTCTTTCTCTCTCTCTCTCGGTCTCGCGTTAGAGGCAAGCAGGTTGCCCAACTCTCGCGCGAAGGCCTATTGGAGAAACGGCTGCCACCGCTGCACTCACAAGCGTAGTATATATATCTATACATATATGTGTATATACACACATACGTGAGTGAGTGAGTGAGTGAGCGTGGCCGTTTCGACATTAATGATTAATTCTGTCGAAAACGAGTGAGGACGAAAGTGCCCGCGAGAGAGAGAGAGAGAGAGTTGGATGTCACCACGTGTGTTCGACTTTTGAAGAGCAACGAGATCTGCCTTCGAGGCAATAAGGGAAATTCGCGAGGATTGGAAGTTTGGGGTGTGGTACTTGTTATATGTCTATGTGTATGTGTGTGGAAGGAAATTAGGAAATCACAGGAGGTTCGGCTCACCGGTTTAATTAGTGCGATTTCGGTACGCGATAGGAGAATGAGTAACTGATGTTGGGATATAATTAATGGCATTTTAAATGTTTTGCTAAAGGATTGAAAATATACGCGAAGGTTTGGTAATGTTGAATGAATTTAAATTATGACTATTCGAAGGAAAGAAAAAATATAAAATAAACGCGTGATAAATAGATGATAAAGTACTGGTGTTGATGGTATGTATACATGCGGAAAGTTTGGTAATAGATTCTAATCGTTCGCTTCTATAGTAGAATATGTATACTAGTTTCGTTGAATTTATTCATGATAATTCTATGGAAAATTCGCGGTATAATATGAATTTTCATTAATTCGGGTTACCACATGTATCGGTCAAACTACTTAGCTTAAAATTATTTCAAAGTAATATCGAATCAGTATACTATACTAGCCGCAGTATTATTATCATAAATTAATCTGAATCGCAAGATGCACTCTAAGACATGATAAAAAGTTATTTGCAAGTCGCGAAACGAAAGAAAACAAACCTATAAAGCGATTAATCAGTATATGACTTGAGTCTCTCATGTATAATTGAATCTGGTGACACCAACAGAGTGCATATATATATATATATATATATATATATAACCCACAATCAGCTGATAAAACAAATATTGACAAAGACCCGCAATTAACAGTTGACCCGCTCTTCCTGTTTTCATCGCGAAATATATATATATATCAGTACTACCGAACATACCGCTTTCAAATAACTTATAATATACATCTAATCAAGATTATCTTAGCGAGCGATCGAACTTTAAAGCATGCGCGCGTACGCGGGCCTTTGTGGAATTTTCATCTCTCACAGTTTCATTACACAATTTTGCACCTTGTACACGCGCGCCGGGCCTGAGTAGAGACATTGCGCAATAACGTAGCTCACGCGTATAGCCACAGCATAGCAGCTGGTATATATAGAAAAAGAAAATTCTCTCTTTCATCCTGTGTTTACGTACATATGTGTGTGGGAGATTTTACACGGCTAATGGATTCATTTTTATCATTAGGACAATTTGTTTTGATTAAATTGTCGCGTGTGTGCCTGCGAATTTCAACGTTAGATTTTCTCTAGTACGGGTTTATATATATACGTACGTTGAATATAGATATATTGATTCGATACGGCGTTCGAATGAGTTATTGTGACATATCCATGTTTCTGGTTATAATAATGATCGCGAGATGTGGAAGTAGTGCGGACACGAGTGGAGTAATTTCTTTACATGTCCATATATGCGAGGAGTGTAATGTACCGTTGCAAATGTATTTTTCCAGGTAGATTTATTTTGTTTTTTATATAACTTTACAATATGTTTGTTCGTTTCTTGGGAATCGACAGTGACGTATATGTACAGTGATTCGCGAAGAGGAATGAATTGGGAAATGAAAATCTGTAAAAACTGCAGTGTCATGTGCTGAGAGAAGCATATACATGTAAATATATATTTGTATGTTTTTTATTACGAAAATTCATTGAGAATAAATATTTTTGATCAAGTTGTTTTTGTTGACTTGTTTGTTATATATATTTCAAGCTATAATGAAATATTAAATAAAATTATTTAGTAAAAGTAATGTTTTGGCTACTGTATCAATAAAAATTATAAGATTAAAAAGATAGAAAAAAGGTATTTATTTCGATAAGAAAATACATTAAACGTGTCGTGCGGTGTATAAGAAAAAAAAAGCTGATGTGCAATATGAAAATAATAGCTGATAGAATAATCACAGACGCGAACGATAATACGTGATCACAAATATACTCTCTTATAATACTCACAATTATCGCAAACTATCGCTTCGTTTAAATTAATCGTTCGCTAATGTGCTAGATTACGTCCGTATATAACTGAATGAGTCAGTTTTTTTTTTATTTCACACGTGTTGCACGAACATGAATATTTATTTAGCTTGAAAATTTCTTTTTGGTATTCTATATTGAATCGATCGTCTAAATCCAAATAAACATAAAAAAAAACTAAGTGTGTTAATTCATACTCAAAATAAACGCAATTCGTTGTAGTATTTAAATGTTGATTTATGCATCTTGAGAATTACATAAAAGTTTTGTTTTCGTCTCATAAAAATATTACTTATATAACCATTTACCGAGACAATGCTAAAATTTTTTTAGAAAGCGAACCTGCATATATTTCGCAAGTTCGAAAGCGCAATATTACTTTATTTCATAGATTCACTTATAATATAAAATCTTACGAATTTCAAACGAAAAAAGATCGTCTCCTAATCACGTTTCTGTCAAGAGACATGCGTATGTTTTTCATTGTTTTGAAAGATATATGTCATTATCGTTTAACGATTATTTATTTCCCGCTTATAACATGAGATACATATACAACTGCTGTCATCTACTGACCTTTTTTTTTAAAAAAGCACGATTCTCTCGAGGAAAAAGCTGAAACATTTAATGTCAATCAAATTTGCTGAAATTAAAGATAAAAAAAAAGTGTAACAGAAAGCCTGTTTCAGTTAAGGCGTAAAAAGATTCTACGCATCCACGCGATTACACAGACCGAATCACGTGCGTACTTGCTCTTGCAAATCTCGCGTGTTTATGAACGTGAGTATTCATTCGCGCGAATATTCACGTGCGATGAATATCCTACCTATATATAAGTATACGCTGATGCATGCTGCGGAAAAAAAAAAAAAAAAAAAAAAAAAGAAAAAAAAACAGACACGAGCGGATAATATTATGCGACAGATGTGTGAATTAGTTGATAATTAGGGGATATACGGGTGTGGACGTGTGCAATTCTCAAAACTGTTCATAGAAACATGTAAATAACATACATTGAATCGAATAAATTTTCTCTCTTTCAACCGATAACTTTATTCCTGTCTGTATTTTAATTTTATACGATGCACATAATATACCTATATTAGCTGTAATAATTAATGCTATCGGTATCGTATATATTTCAGTTTAATCGTACGTGAAATAAATCGATGTTGCATGCACACATATACACATAGGATGAAGAACCGTAACGCTCGATATCACACACGCGCATCTATCAAAATCAGATTTCACATATAGGTATACATACTACATATACGCTCAATTTTGCAATGTAGAGTGCGCGTGCGTGAAACGGAAGAACGGCGAACCGCAACGTTGGTGAAAAGCTCCATCGCTCGTATAGTATAATGTCTCCGCGTATATGTACAATAATCAATCGAGGAGGGGAAACGTGTACACGGAATCATCGTACCGTTCGATTACTTTAATTGATAAGTCACGGGACTGAGCGAACCTTGGCAATGATTTTCACGGTGAATGCACTTATCACCGTTATTGTTTGATGTTCCGTTTTTCTCGCTCTCTAGGTTTTGTCTACCGTATGGGTATAATATATAATATACGTGTGTGTGTGTGTTGAAGTGGAGAAGGTCGAGGAGGCGTAACTTTGCGGCGATAATTTCACCGAGCGACTGAGGTAGAGCATGGAGTAGAGTGAGAGAGAAATTTGAATATGTATGTGTTTGTGTGTACTGGAGTGATTTGCGCGTGTGTTGATGCACCGTTTATCAAGCGTCCGTGAGAATTTCGTGTGATGGGCGAGGTGCGACGTGCGCGACAGCGAGTGTTTCATTGTGATTTGTGGTTTTTTTTCTTTTTTCTCTGTGTCGCTTTGGTGCATTGCAAAAGGGATTATTTACTTTGGATGCAGTAGAGATACTGTTTGAGTTGTTAATTGCAGTGTTTGGGGTATGGTGTGATATGGTGTTTGCATGATTTTATAATGATTTTTAATGTAATGAAGATTTAGATGATGATTCACGAAACCTTTTTTTTCTATTTTTTTTTATATTTCTTAGTTATATTGGGTATTGGATGAGAGAAT
This sequence comes from Torymus texanus, assembly GCA_036873485.1. Lineage (NCBI taxonomy): Eukaryota > Metazoa > Arthropoda > Insecta > Hymenoptera > Torymidae > Torymus > Torymus texanus. The sequence continues at coordinate 7,889 of JAYJLV010087142.1, read as the reverse complement.
AGATAAAAAATAAATTGGTTTATAGTGAAACAAAAATAGATGATTTTAATAAGTAAACATTAATAGAAAGTAATGTTGGTAATCGATAGGTCTGGTCATGTAAAATAATACGTATTATCGAAAAATCTATTTGATAATAATCATGCATTATTTCGACCATCCATCTAAATGATTTAATAGATTTTCAGTTGAGTTAGAGAAATTATCCAGGAGCCAATTGTGTAACGTGTAATAAGTGTCATTGACTGATTCATTGAGTTAACGCTCGCCATTCGTATAATTGCGTTATCCAGTTTGCAGTCGTCCAACATAGCGCACGATGAACGCTTTATCGTTCATTCCTATTTCATTATATTCCATAAGAATTTATAGCAATCTTTGATTTTTTCGACGTTACTTATCTGATAAGGGGTTGTACTTGTAACATAATCTTTAATTGAATTTATATAATTTTACAGTTCTTAAAATAATTATAGACTTTTAATCGCGGTGGTATTCTTATTTTATAACGACCATTATTAACTAACTAATTACAAAAAAAAACCTTTAATTTTAAAATGAATAAAATTTAGCTGATTCATCAGCTGAGCTATAAAAGATAATTGAAGTGACAAAAACTCGCAATATGAAGTATTCGTTACGCCCTGTTAAATCCGCGTCCAACAGTATACCTCTTCGCTCTTCTGCACCTCAAATAAAAACAATCCGCGATAAAATCTCTCGACACCTCGACGCGACACGTACATATTATACACACGATTCCACGACCGCGACACTTGCTGAAAGAAATCTAACAAATTCAGCGCTATTTTCCGACATTTAATAAAGAAAAGAACGTCTAAGTAAGTATAGTATAGACTCGCGGACGCTGCTACTGCTTCTGTTGCTTTCTTTTTTGCTCTCTCGCCGCAATAAAAAGGCGGCACGAGCTCAAGCAAGCGACGTTACAACAATGAAGTGAAACGATTATACCTGTGAGTGTATATATACACTCTTTCATTGAAACTAGTTTTGCCGCTGCATTACACGCGCGTGCGCGTCATTTTTTTTCGAAAGCCAACACTACAGAGGGGCAGTATGTATATATGACATTTCCGAATTATGAGGAAACAAGTTACGAGCAAGTTTCTTTCTCTTGGTTCCGGCATTGTTTTAATTAAGCGTTTACGCACGTGAGGCGAGATAATTGCGCTCTGCGTTTGACGCAGTTTTTATATATAGAAGAGGTGGCGGTAATCACGCGGACGTGAATTTCTTTGAATTTTTTTCAAGATTGCAGCGTGTTTTAAATACGTACATTTCTGTGTGGATTTTGTTTTTTTTTTTTTTTTTTTTTTAATGTTGAATGAAGTAACTTTATGAAAGTAAGAGCAATTTCATAGAAAGTAAAAGTCCTGGCGCCGGTTTGTTATTAACTGTTAATACCACATTTATGCGTAACGCGCAATTTTTCCTCTTGTATATTAGCATATTTTTTCAATGAATTATATTTTAAAAATTTGTCGAGTTGTGTGCGCGCAAAGTTATAAGTTTCGCGTTACATTGAACAAGTATATACGTGTTCATGAATGAAAATCATAACGATAACTAAAGTTATTTTTCGTTGCCTAATTTTCCATTGAAATTTGCTGATTTCTGTTTATTTACTAATAAACGACGCCAATAATGCAAGTTTACTGATTTATTTACATACGATCGATTTACTCGAATGATCATATAGCTTATGCATCACCTGATATATTTATTTACTAATTGCAATATTTAATAAAATATTATTCTAACCGTAATCACTTTTGCCGTCGTTATTTACACAAACAACTTCGCAGTGGCATCCATCAATATATATATATATATGTATATATACGAGACGAGTTCATCAGCGCGTCGAGCCTGAAAAGCATGTCACTTCGGCTCATTGCAACTGCTTTCTAATAAACAACCAAGCCCCATGGTAGAGTAAGAGAGAGAGAGAGAAACGGTTTAAAAATACATTATATTATTCGTCATGTCATAATAGGCAATGTTTACTCGCGTCCTGCCCATCTTCACACGTCAACTCATTTCACTTGACTCTTAAAACGCTTCGCGACGCAGTCTCACACTTACGTCTCTTCAAATCCTCCTCCTCCTTCTGCCCCGTAACTACGCGCTTCGGTTTAAAATCATTTCACGCGAATTTTCCATATTTCCCAGTCTTTTTTTTTTTTATACCTATACATGTTGAAATGGAAAGTACATACATACACGAGCGTATGCGTGCAATTATATGTCCGCGAAAACACCAATTGCACAAAAATCGGTACGGCACGGGCGCGCACCATTGCAAAATGGAGCAGAGCACCTCAGTGGCGTTAATTAAGCCACACGCAAAATTCGCGAGGTAAACTTGAGAGAGGCGCGCTCACACGCACACGCAGCAAATGAGTCAAGGTCGTCGTCATCGTCGTCGTTAGTATTACATATATCCCGCGAGTTTTTCGATAATGACGTGGTCCGGTGTTACGTTGTCAACCGATTCTTTCGTGTACCAGTAGCGCTTTATAGTGTCGTTATTAATTAATTGTAGGGCGGAGGAAGACGCGATGGTATTATATGTATACCATAAATTGGTAGAGCACGAAATTCTGGGTTAAGCTTGCGCGTATAAGTGCGAGATTTCACCTGTAATAAAGTGCATACGGCTGTATACCTTCGGAGAATCGTGTCAGGAGTGGTAAACATTGTGCAATAGAGAATAGCCGTGCGAGTAGTAGTAGTAGTTGTAGTAGTAGTTTCGTATTGAAAATGGTATATGGGAGTCATCTATGCATGTGACCTGTACATGTGCACGGATGCATTTTTCATGTCAACGAAAAAGAAGAAGAAAGAACTAACAAAAAATAAACGAGTTGTACCGAAAAGAGTATACAGGGCGTACCTACATGATTGTCACGTTGCTCTGTTTCTTTTTTTCTTGGTATATAAAGGTATATAACCATGAGCGGTAGAGTTAAAAAGGGCGCCTCAGCAACGGTATAAACAAAGGAGGAGAACCGGTTTTTGGGAAGTCTTGAAAATGCTTCGAACCTGTCGTCTACGCGTCCCTGTTGACTGACATGGTTTTCACGGTATTTTCGCAATTAATCTACATATAACGAGTATTTTTCTAATTAAGAGGTTCATGAAATTTAGAACAGAAAGAAAAACGTAAACGAAGTTATCTAGCGGACGAATTTACTGTAAGGGAAGAAAGAAATTTGTCGCGAGGTAACATTTTCTAAAGTGATTTTAATTTTACTCCAAGTGGAAATTTTGACAGTGATCATTACCGTTACACTGTCTTTATATAGATGGAACTTTAGATTCATAATTAAATCTGGACCTCGCGAATATATACTTGAGAAAAAGTTATGTGTGTGAAAAAGAAATCGATCTGGCACTCATAATTCAATATTGATGTAATATTTACATAATATTGACATCCAGAATCAATTCTCGACGCTCTTATATCATTTTTGTTGCGAAGTGAGTACCATTTAAAACAGAGAGGAAATCCTGCGTACGAAAAGTTTTAACAGCTGACATACATTTTGCACCAATTTAAGCAAGAAAAAATTCATGCGTTATTGAACTGAAAAGCTTTCCGATAAGACGTATACTTGAATTCCTGGAGAAAGCAAACCAATCCAAGAAAATCATCATCGAGAGTATGCCAATAAGTACAAATAAGTTATTTATAGCGAATGTCGAGTCAACTACACACCGAACATTATTATATGAATTTTCAATTCAAATTCATCAAGTCTCACTACGTTTTTAAAAAAACAAATCGGTTCCTCCCCAACCTCATACCAACACCCACCAACTGATTTATTTACTTTCCACAGTTAAAACAAAACCCCATAGTACAACAACGACAACGATCTCCTCCCTGTACAATGAAAACTACATACTCTCAGCAGCTCTTATTCATAACGACTTACATAATAAACACCGGCTGGATCCTCTGGCGGCTGCTACTGCTGTTTTAGTTGCAGAGATTCTTGGCATCTGCGAGGGGAAGCGAGTTCATTAACTGGCCTGGCTAGACTGCTTACATCCAATCCTCTTTTAGTGCGTTTACGCAACGCTTACAACAAGACCGACGAGACAACAACGTGGAGTTCGATTTTCTTCTCGTATAACGAGAAGATGAGGTAAATTCGGTACCGATCACCTGGCACCGCTCCACATGGTCCGCGCGGTTCAGCAACGAGTCTGCGACTGGTTTATATATATATATGTATATATAGATCGTAGTCGTGTGTTTATGTTTACGTCGTCGAATAGAGTAGCACTCGGGGTATCGTATGTGCGTGTACAATATATACTCCGTCGATGTATGCATATACATAAACGTACGCCTGCGCTATCTTTAATTTTTAAATTTCCCGCGCCCGCCAAATTCAAAACACCCGCGCACAGCTCTTCCACGATCGCACAGATAATAATATCCTCATGCCTCGCGATAGATTCAGCTCGATTACAAAAACCACACAGCACAAAAGTACAAAAAAAGTTCAATAGTAGAAAAAAATAATAACAATAATAATACACGAAGAAAAGTCAATTTTATATATATTTATATATTTATATATATATATATATATATCGTAATGAAAGTGTCCCCCCGGCTGGCCAATGCACGCGGGGCGAGCGGACGACGGAGACTGCGGGCGGCTGCGCGCTCGGTCCACGAGGAAGCGGTCCCTCCGTCCGTCTCTCACTCACTCACTCACTCTTTCTCTCTCACTCGCTCACTCGTATAGTCTTTCTCCTTCTGTACACGAGCGCTCGCAACACGCGCGCTCGCGCCGCGTGGACACACTTGCGCGCCGGTCCCAGGAGGAGAAGGAGGAGAGAGAGGGGAAACGCAAGGTGGGGCAAGCAAACGGGCGAGGGAAAAAGCAAGCGAAACGGCCTCAAATCGGGAGAGTGTGCGTGCGTGAAGGTAGAATGAAAGAGAGAGAGAGAGAAAGAGAATGCGAAATCGGGCCGGTCCGATGATTTTCGATCGTATGTGTATGTGGAAGGTTGGAGGACTGATCGGTTTGGTTTGTATGTATGTGTGTGTATAAGTGGTTTGGATGGTAGGGAAGTGGTTGGAGATCGGTAAACTTGGGTGGTTAATGAAGGTTCGAGTGTACGTGAGAGCGATTGGTAATTTGAAGGGTAACTGTTTGTTGTGGACTTTTGTAAATAGCAAGCAAACTGCTTATTGAACTGGTACCGAAATGTTATTATAATACTTTTTACTGTTAAATTTTTGAATGAATTATAGTGAACCGCTAACAACGAAAGAAACTTTGTAGTAATGCGTAAGCTAAGCAAATATATCAATCGGTTTTTTTTTTATTGTTTGGTGCTGATGTTCATATTTCAATTTTATTGCAGCGTTTTCACAAACTTCCGTAGTGCCATTAAAAAGAAACACGCATTAGTCGAGTAAACTATACAACTAAGCATTTTTGTCGTGGCAAGCCAATATAGTGAATGAGTAAGTAAATGGCTGTATCGCTAGATCTATTCTGTATTCAAGGGTGCTACAAAAAAAAAACGTCAACTGTCGACAGCTGATGAGTCAAATTACCATGATGTACTTATCTCACCTGCGTGTGCAGTGGCGATTGAAGAAATGTAATTCACGCTGCGCACTCGAGCGCAGATTTTTAACTTTATAAATACGAGATACAGCACGTTTTATACAGTAAACAAAAAATATTTTCAAAATTACTGACCGCATACCAAGTTGGGACGAAAATAATTTTTAATTTTGGTACAAAATTTCAAGATTGTTAAAAAAAAGGTATTCTTGGTCTTCTATTTTACGAAAACTTCAAGTTATTTAATTATGTAAAGCTGTTATATAAATTGAAAAGATTTTAAGTGTGTTTTATCTTGTTAACTGTTAAAATATTTGAATTTATTAAATAACAAAATAATGTGAAGTTCTAAATTGTATATATATTAAATCAATTTAAAACAAATTTTCGTAATATAATTGGTGAATAATATTATCTGCATAGCATGGACACGACGATTTATTTAATAATTGCGTGTATTGAAAATAGACCGGTTTATTCACAAAAATAAATATTTTTTTTTAAATAAACTTACTTTACGTTTCAATTCGTATGTTTAATCTGCATTTTATTACAAATTAAGAAACTTAAAGTACTTTTTGAATATATGTCGAAATTTCCTCAAACGGCCGCCAACATATTTCTTAATAAATTCTAATTTTTCTTTTTCTCTTTTCGTCACCTAATCTTAATCATAAAATTTCATTTTTACTAAACACCAGTTCACTTATGATCCTAGAAAGAACTATATTAATTACACTTAGTAAAAAAAAAAAAATAATAATTAGACCGATCAATCCCACCTTGTCACTCATACAAACATACTCAATTCTTGACTTCTTGCGCATACTCTTTTTTTTCTAATTCACAGCGAATCTTCAATTATGCGAAAAATCCCGGCTATAATGTATTCCGATGCTACTATACAAATATTAACTTTTGTTCGGTCAGGCAAGTTACGTTTCCGTTTTTCCACACCATCGTCATCGCAAAAAGCTCCGGATTTTCCTCGACGCGTGGTCATGTCAAAAACTCTTCTTCATCCACACGTACGCGCATCTACAATGAATCACCTCACACCGAATTCCCGAATTCTCGAATATACAATTATTATTGGCCGTGAACCTTTTTCCCTCTCCTTCTCTCGCACTCTCCTTCTGGAATTTCTGCGAGTTGGCGGCCGATAATTAGCAGGTTTTCTATGAGTTATCGAGACACTTACCTTGCCTTTCACACTAAGCACACGCAGGATTGTATATATGTGTGTAACCAGTTTTTTCGTTATTTCGCGAATTTTCAGAGTACCGCCTATATGCGCGTGAAGCCTCGTTACGAAAACCGGCGGTGCACGGACGCACGTCGATTCGAGTTTAATTGCATAGTTCGCGCATGTATATATACATATATCTATTCGGAGTAAGCGAGCTATAGCGAGTAAGTTAATCTTGACTGTGACTTTTCGATGTTATGCAAAGATTTGAGAAAAATCACGACATGCCGGCCGGTTACGGGTAAGTGCGCCTTTTTGCAGAAAATATTTGTAGTATAATACTTATAAATATATATGTGTAAGCTGGTTAGCGTTCGCGATGTTCATGTGTTATTTGAGAGCAGATTATAATGTTATCGTTATATATAGTAATTTTAATTTACGGTTGTTTATATGTAGCGTTGCACTAAGTGAAAGCAGCGATAATTGGTATGAAATAATAATAAAAAAGAAAAATAATTTTCATTTTCGTCTGACCTTTTATCTTTATTACTGTTACAAAGTAGATTGTACAGTGTGTATGCAATAGCGACAGGAAGCTCTGCAACATTTTTATTTATAAAGTAAACTTAAAATTGATTTTAAATTACAATATTTTCCCTTCTATATAAATTGCATGTTACTTATTAATTATTATTACTGCGTGTGTTTAAGGTATAAAAAAAGTTAATTTTATAGTAGAAAATCATAAAAAAAATATTCAAGATTATTTCATTGTTAAACAAAATTCGAACTATTTCAGATATAGCACATAAAATTTATGTAAATAAACAAACTTAATGTTTTATCTCTGAAAGCGCAGCGCACAGCAGCATAAAAGTTACGCGAACTTTTGTTACGACAATGAACGAAAAGTCATCCTTATATCATTGTACACACTCAGATTCATTACTATGAGCTTCACGCAAAACTATTCGCAAGCAAACTACGCAATATATCAATACAACTACAGACGTCATGATACGTCGTTCAGACGAAAAAAAAAACAAAAATCTTATGAATCGCCTCTCCAACTATAT
>JAYJLV010087131.1:0-13547 GCA_036873485.1 Torymus texanus | reverse complement strand
TCGAGCACCCATTTCAATGTATATTATCACGCGGTCGTTCCTAAGGCTCTTTCTATACTTGCCTTCGGAGCGCTCCCACGCTCCTTGATGTTATTCTTTTGTAATGATGGTTATTATTGATTATTGTATGCGTGTGTGAGTGTAACAATAGTATAATTGAACTCGAAAAATTTACATTAATAAACATACCAACGATAAACTAATATAATAAATTAATAGTTTTGATTATAGGAGTCTTCGTATTAGTTTGGAAACTCTGGCCAACGGGAGGGGGGTTGCCCACTACTAATTAGTAAAGAACTTTTTCGAAGTACACGAGTCCAAGTACTGTTACCTCTGACCGTATTACTCAACGAATACAGGGAGAATTATCACCTTCTCATCACCAGAACCAACCACGAACTTCAAAGAAAAAAAAAGGCCTGAAGCCTATTTCCTGTGATAAGACAAATGAATGGAAGAAAAATTATATACAATTATCAATTGTTAGACCATTATACTACAGATCTAAGGACCAAGAGAAATTAATGTACGAAAAATAGTCGAGAGAGAGAAATCGTAGATTTAGAACTGTATAATTGTTAGGTACTGCACTCGCACAAACACGAAGCTACATATAGACTGCGATATTGTAACAAATACACATCATACCCTAGGAAGATTAATTTTTGTTAACGCTCCCCACCGCTCGGCGTCAACCTTGATCAACCCTAGCATTAGATCGATCTTAGCACTTCAACTTCGACCAACCTTAGCAGTCAATTCTGCGAACCTATATCAGCCAAACCTAGCAGCAGGATGGAATGTCAACCAATTTTAGAGAAAATTTTTGCTTACCGCCCCGGCACGTTTGATCGACCAGGATGTCGATGTCGCGGCCCTCAGACGTGTTACGAATGGAAGCTTCTAGTGAGCAAATATGTACGACCATGAACTCGTAAACATGTTATAATGAATAACACACAAATCCGGAGAATCAAGGCACGTAGCCCAGCACGATTTCGCGGCAGCAACGTGCGAAACGTCAGCGGAACGCAAATGTCGAAGGCGCATGGCAACAATTATAGCAAGTCAGTAGAGCAGTCCACAACGGCTCCGCGAGGCACTGAATCATCGGCACGGGGATCCAACGTCAAATTAGGGGGGAAGAGACTAACAATCGAGAGGGAATAATCTCCCACTCAAGAATCCCTGAGTGAGGATTTCAGTGAGGACGACGGACGAACCAGCGACCTACGAGGAGACGTCGAACGGTTACGACGCAAACGCGAGTTAGGATATCTCTCACTGGCCTACACGTATTTGAATAAATCAGTCACTTAACTATACTTTCAAGTTGTATTTCATTGCATCGTTTCAAGTACCCACTTGGAGTGACACGAACACCTTAACCCTTAAATACGTAGTGATACTATCCCGGCAGAATAGCTTCACACGTAACACAATGCATCCAATCAAAAAATAACTAAATACACTTTTGATTCGAAAATTTATTCAGAATATGCTAGGATTGTTTATTTTACAAACTTTGTAATTTCGTATCCAGTACGATTGAGTAAAACTAAAAAAATTAAAATTACAAAAATAAAAAATCCAAGCACATTCTGAATAAAATTTTGAATCAAAAGTGTATTTAGTAATGGTTTGACTGGATGCATTGAATTTTCTTCTCAGAAATTATGCGTCTAATTGAAAAATACTAAAAACACTTATAATTCAAAATTTCGCGTTCTTTTAGAATTTGGAGTAAAAAATAAGGGTTCCTATTTGAAAAAAGAAAGATGACTTCTAAATGAGCTTGGAAATGAAGTTCAAGGTCAAATTTCTTGTGACCATTAGTTGTTCAAATACTAATAAAAAAATTTTGTTTTATTATTTACAACTTTTGTATTTAATGTTTCTGTCTAAAGTTAAATGCTGTGGAGTTATAGCCGAAAATGGGTCATTTTTGACGGTTTTAGTTGTTTGAAATCGTTTTTTGAGCCTTAGATCATCAGGAATGGATTGTATAAAAAAATGTTTGAGAGAAAAAAGTTTTGTATTATTATTATCTACAACTTTTGTATTTAATTTAATAGTTTTCGCTGTTAAATTATAAAATATTGCTCGTAGCGAAAAATGATTGACATATAAACGCTGTGTTTTAATTTGTTATAGCAAATTCATGTATTGGATTTACACTGAAAATTGTTTTGTACACGATATGCTTACAAATCGATTATTCCCAATTTTTATTTTTTCTCGAATTTCTATGTTTCTCAATGGATCTTTCTGAAATTGAAACTGGGTCCTTCCTATAATTAGTCGAGTGTTTAGTCAAAATTTCGATGAGATTCGTAAAAAATTCTGTGAGATAATCCATAAACTTGATTACATACATACATCATAGGAAACACTTCAGATGAAGTAATTTTTAGAGGAAAATATTTTTGACTCACTAAATGTTGATACAAGGTGAGTCATTTTAATGTACCAGGCGAAATATCTCGAAAACTAAGGGAGATGGAGTAAAACTTTAAATACGAAAGTTGTAGGGTTCAGAGGGGGCCAAATGCTGGTGACCTTGGCCATGACTCTGAGGTCAAGATTCAAGGTCATTTGTAGGTCAAATTGTTTTTTTTTCAAATAGGAACCCCTATTTTTTTTATCTTGACTATGACCTTCACCGAAGGTGATATCTGAAGGTAAATTTCTCCGCTCTTTCCATTTCCGATGTTAAAAATAGGGGTTCCTATTTAAAAAAATCGATTTGACCTTCAAATGACCTTGATTCTTGACCGTAAGGTCATAATAAAGGTCACCATCATTTGGCCCCCTCTGAACCCTACAACTTTCGTATTTAAAGTTTTTCTCCATCTTACTTAGTTTTCGAGATATTTCGCCTGGTACATTAAAATGACTCACCCTGTATTATGGTGTGTTACGATTTTTACTCTGGTGAATATACAGGGTGTCACATTTTGAATTACGCACCTGAATATCTCATCAGGGAAGCAACCAATCTAAAAATAACCCTAACAAAAGTTGTTCCATTCGAAGGGGGGCACAGAATGGTGACCTTCTATTTGACTTTGACCTTGACCTTCAAGGTCATTTGAAGGTCAAATTTAATTTTTTAAATAGGAACCCCCATTTTTTACTTCGGATTCAGAAAGAGCGCAAAATTTTACGTTTAGGTTGGTACTTGAGGTTCTTTGTAATGATCTTCAGAGGTTATTTTAAGGACAAAGCATTTTAAATTATGCGCCAGAATAAAGATCATTTCGACCTTTAACTTAATTTTAAAGTTTCTGTTTAAAAAATTAGATTTGACCTTTTAATGACCTTGAAGGTCAAGGTCAAGATGAAATTGAAGCACCCCATTGGTTGTCCCCCTCCGGACCTAATAACTGTTGTTAGAGTTATTTTCGAATTATTGACTCTCACCTTACGCGATATTCAGGTGTATAATTTAAAATGCTTTGTCATTACAATAACCTCTGAAGGTCATTCCAAGGAAGAACCTTAAGTACTAATCTGAATGTAAAATTTTGTTCTCTTTCCGAATTCGGAGACAAAAATAGAGGTTCCTATTGAAAAAATTAGATTTGACCTTCAAACGACCTTGAAGGTGAAGGTTAAGATCAAATTTAAAGTCACCATTATGTGTCTGCCTCTGAATCCAACAACTTTTGTTAGAGCTATTTTTGGATTGGCTCTTCCGAGAAGCGGTCATGCCTAAAAAAGTGAAGAATTCACTAGTATCCGGTACACAAAATAGAACGTTTTCACAAAGTTTCTAGAAAATCTACTTTTTTACCTCTCGATTTGACAGAGAAGCAGCCATACGATTTTCTTTTATTACTCTATTTGACATAAAGTTTCATTTGAAAAAAATGGAAATTTATCTGTGTTTAAAAGTTAATGGAAATTAACATTACTTTAATAAGAACAATAAGCAAGAATAACATTCCATGATAGTACGACTTTACCATAAGTACATCAATCGCTTACTTTTTTAAAACATTAGTAAAAAGTCTAATTTTTCAAGTATAATGTAAACCAAAAAAAGAAAACACAGCACAAAAAGATTTTATGCTTTTAGATTTTTAGTTTATTTCCGGGCAATAAATGATTTTGTATGTATCCATTGTATCTATTTCTACAATAATTATTCTTACCTTTGCTTATGAAGTTGATCGTAATCATTTTCTGGATAATGATCCTTCCTGTAGCTCAATTAACACAATGTATCGTGCAAAAAACACATATATATTATATAGAAAATAGGTGAAAAAATTAGCAGCAAGCAAAAAGAGAAAAACAAAAAAACAATATTGGTATTTTCTCCATTTCATAAATAACAACTTTTTAAAAGTAGCTGATGCTATTTGTACGACAGAAATATATTACATTAATTCGGAAATAAGTTTCAAAATACCACGTTGTGATGTTTGTTTTGATTCGATATCTAACTAAAGAAATATCGAGTTATATATACATATACTTTGTGTATACATCTAACGTACAAATAGCAGAGGCGTTTAAAATTTTATGTCGAAATGAAGGTAATATACATGAGATTGTGAACAAATTCATATGCTTTAAGAATAACTATAAGAAATATTTTAACCCTTTCAAGTGCGAATTATTTAAAAAAAATCTGAACTCAATTGTTTATAACAATTAGAAAAATGACGTGTCTTAGATAACTAGCCAGGAGTCTCAAAAATAATATATATAAATTTTCATTCTCAGAGCCTTATTTTCCGAAATATACCTTAAGAACAACAGAAAAGTAAATGGGGCATATATGTCCCAGTGTCCTGAAAGGGTTAGGAGTACTTTGAAAAAATTTTATATAATATTTACATACATGGGTGCTGATGGCTTGCCCTTGAGAAGTTTGCGAGAATCTTTCATAGGTTTCATTTGTCTTGCTTTACAGACACGATCCACTTCATGTTGCCGCCTTGCAGCATTCTCCATGAATTCTCGGTGATCGGAAATCAACATTACAAGAGTAACTTTATCAGCCGGCAATGGTTCAGCTTCCAAAGTAATCAATGTATTCTCCAATCCTTCGAGCCATGCGAGTAATTCTTCAAGGAGGTTATCAAGATCCTAAAAAAATAACGTTAAAAATAGTCATTAGAACTTTATGTTCGAGTTAATGTAGACTAGTAGAAGATTGAATTAAAATTAATCTATACCTGAAGTCCTTGCATGTGAGCCTCAAGACGTTGATGACGTTGCTGAGCCCAGGTGGCGACCTCGTCCCATCTCGATTGAATAATTGTAATCCAATGTTTAATTACAGCAGCTCCATCTGGGTGGGCTTTACTCAATATTATGCGTGCAAATTCGAGCGTATTGTCTTTTTCGATCTCCTTAGCATAAAGTTCTCTTATGAATTTGTCATGTTCCATTAATTGATTTCTACTTTCAAGTTCGTCTTCAGGCAATTGTCCTGCAAAACGTAGTTTCATTTCAGCATCGCTAAGCCATTCAAGAAGTACGTGGACCGCCTTATGTAGTCGTTCTGCATCTTTAAGAGCTTCTTCTAGTCGTGAAGATTTGTTACTAGATAATTGTGTAACTGTACCCCAAAGCAGATTAAGTTCAGACAATTGCTGTAGAATATGAGAAGCATCCTCAATAGTGGCTTTAGACTGGAGATCCTGGCCAGTTTTATTTACTGATTCCATCTGCAAAGCTCGTGACTCAAGGTCGCTTTCGAAATTTCGGTGTTGTTCAACAAGATTACTGACCGTATCGAGATCTCCGTGTAATGGACCGCAATTGGAAAGTTGTTTTTCCGTCTTTTGCAACCAGTCGAGTAAGGCCTGTACAGCCTCCTTAAATTGCCCAGAGAATAAAAGAGCTTCTTCCAATTTTCTTTGTCTATCAACGCTTTTATTACAAACTCTTGTCCACCTATTTTTCAACTCATTAATCAGTTCACGGAGTGAAGACTCGTCGGACTTAGGTGCCCTATCCTTGAGCGCCTTGCCATTCTTCATGGTAATATCGTAGATTGCTTGTTTACCACTCAACTCCTTTTGCATTTCCCGGTGTTTTTGCAATCGGAATTTGATCTTGTCGGGATCGTTACCTTCGAGGCTATCAGCAGCTACTTCATCTAAAATTTTTTCGGTCTCTTCAAGCCAGCTCATCAGATTGGACCATGAGTCGTGAAATTCACGAGCCTCCTTATAACCGTGATCCAAAGCTCGTGTTCTTTCCGCCGACTTTGATACGACTCTCTCCCACCTGAGAATAAACGAAAATGATTATATTTTCTGATCTATTACTTAGAAATTTAAAGAGATTAGCTCAATTTGTTTTTAAGAAAAAAAATAGCGTTATCGTTGTTGAACGGTAGCAAGAGCAAATATTTTCTCGTATTCCGAGCGCAAAATATTATTTTCTCATTTTTTCATATTTTTCATATTTTATCTAAATAAATCCGAATGTAGAGTTAAATAATACAGTGCGACTCCGCTACAAGCTCCCATGCTTTTTGAAAATTAGGCAGATTTTTTTTTAATTTAGAAGAGGTTCAAAACGAAAAATTTTTATTTCACGCGTAATTTAAAGCTACAACTATCTAGATATTTAAATAATTTATGTTATTTGTCAATATTTCATTATGCGTCTGTGAAGAGTAGAATAGTCGGCATCTAGGAAGGATATTTATTTTCTCTCGTTTTGTGTATACGATTTTTTGGTTCGCCAGACCAAAAGTACAATCTTTGCAATCGAGCACCAGAAGCGAAAGTAAGCTATGTGTATTTAGATAAACTATGATAAAATATTGATTTTCAAATAAATTGCAAAATTTGAAACAAACATTTTAACAATAATAATGCATGGATGAAGAAAATAATGTTAACCCTTTGTTGCACGTTTTCTTATATGATGTTCTTGAAAATCACTAATAAAAAAATGTGTTTGACTACAACATTAGCCGGATGATGCCTCAGAATATTAGTTATACCAATAAAAGTTTTATTAATTTAGTTCGTTGCTTATGTGCAGAATTTATCTAATTTTTTTTCAAAATTTAGGAGTTATTAGTTGATTTGGAGATAACTGAGCGGGTTAAAAGTATTACCTGTGCTGTACACTGATTAGAAGGTTCTTTATCAATATAACATCCTGCTTCTGTGAAAAATACTTCAGATGCGTTCCCTTCTTATCAAGATTCAGCATAGTTTCTCGATGGACACCGACATCTTTCTGGAAAGCTTTATGCTCTTCTATTTGACTCAGAATACTTTCCATTACTCGCGAGACTGGTTTCAGATTGGTTAAAATCTTCTCGGCGTTAGTAAGCCAATCAACAAACGCCTGTAGCGCGTCGTGAAACTCAGTAGCTTCCTTAAGCGCTATTTCAAGTTTGATCTTCTTGTCGCTGGCTCGGGACACGGCGTTATCCCAACGCTGTTTAAGCGTGCGTAAATTGTGATTGAGGCCAGTAGCAGTACTATCTGGTGCACGTTTTAGATACTCCTTGCCTTGTTGTAAGACAGTCTCTACTTTTGGTCTGTTCTGTTCCAATTCATTGTAGACTTCCATGAAGCGTTCAAGTTGCTCAGATGCTGTTTCAGGCAGACCACCGACCGGTTTGGAAGCTACGATTGCATTATCTACGTCTCCAAGCCAAGAAAGCAAATCTTGAATCTCGGCAATGAACGATTGGGCTTCACGAAGGGCATCTTCGAGCTCCCGTTGCCTGTCGGCGGCTCGCTGCAAAAGATCTCGCCATCGTCTATTCAGAGTTGCAAGTTTTTCCGCAGTAGTGGACGCTTCAGCAGAATCCTTTCCGTCCTCGACCAACCGACGGCCAGCATCATTAAGCGTGTCTACACTTGTTTGATGAGCCTGAATATCATTTACTAGGACCTTTAGTTTAGCTAGTTCAACTTCAATGATATGAGGATCACCGGCCATCGGTCTCAGCTCGTCAAGAGTTCGGTCGCTCCTGTCGATCCATACTAGCAATTCGTCGAGCGCATGTTGGAACTGACCAAGGCGTAGAAGCGCGTTCTCTAGCAATCTTTGTCTTTCAACGACTCCGCGAAGTAGGCCATCCCATCGCCGATTTACTGCTGCTAAAGGTTCCTTAATTGCTTGCGCTTGCTCTGACGATGTTCTTTCAGTGAGTTCTGCCGCTTGCCTACAGTAAGAAAAGTAAATCTTTATTCTGATCAAATACTATATCGTATAATCTTTTTAAGAAAAAATTATCGCCAAACTAATTATTGCAATAACTAATCAACTAAATTAACTACTAACTAATTCAGCAACTAACTAACACCTTCCGATGACTTGCCTTCTCACACTCCTAAGATTAGAGGACAGCATGAAAAAAATACGTTATTGGTTATATCCCGTTTTATTAAAAGTAAGTATGAGTAGACAAGAAGTAAAAGTGTCAAGTAATACTAAGCAGTAATAATTAGACTTAAGAAAAAACGTTGTATTTATCATCGTCGTTGTAAATATATATTTCATTAATAATGATCCTATATTATTATATTAAAGTGGATCCACTTTTTCAGTCCTTTGGTTCTCCGGTCTCCGATCATAATCTTGATCTTGATCTTATCTTCTGTTACTCCTACCTAGTTCATGTGTATAAAGAGATTATGTACAAGGATAAATAACGGGTTAAGTAAACGGTTAGGTGAAGGGTTAAGTAAAGAGTTAATTACAGAATTAAATCAAGGATTAGTTTATTGAACCTGGAGGCCCGGAGACCCAGAGACCTAAAAACCCGGCGAATTTGAAATCTGAATATAATAAAAGAAGAGGGAGAGGATTATCGGATGTAAAATGCTGAAAGAAAAATGTTTAATTAAGAAAATAATAAAAATGGAATAAGCTACCTGTTGAGTGCTTCGATTTTGACCATATGTGGATCAACTTCTGCCTTAAAACTGGTTAACTCCTTAATTTGCCTCTTAACCTCGTCAATGTCGCTTCCCAGTGAACCCATCCCGGCAAACTTCTTCTCAGATTCGTTGAGAAAGTCGTAGAGATCACTAAGGGTTCCGTGGAATTCCATGGCCTTCTCCATGGCGTCGATGAGGTTCTCCTCTCGTCTGGCGTAAAGTGCAGTCACGTTGTCCCAAGCTTGATCTAAGTCCTCGATGTGTTTGCGCACCTCTGGTTTGTCAGGCTCCCCACAAAGGCCCATTAGTTCTTGACCGGACTGACGTACTTGCTCTACCTCTGGCTTGGTTTGGTCGATCTCCTGACGGATTTCCTGAAGTGCAACCTGCTGCTGTTCGATGGCGGCCGGTTGAGCTGCTGGTGGTGCCTGACCAGCAAGTGCATCCTGGAGTTCGGCCAGTGTTGCCATAACACCGTTGAGCTCCGACCAGAACTTTTCCGCAACTGCGAGAGCGTCGTCAAGGTTACGTCCCCGGTCCCTTGTTGACTGGTGTACTTCTTGCCAGAGCTTCTGCAGTCGATCGAGCTTACGTTTGATATCACTAACGGCGGGATCGGCACGGGCAAGGGCTTTGTTAATCACCTCACTTGCAGCGCGCTTCACTGCTGCGTATGCCTCAGAGCGCTGGGCCAACTCGTCGGCTAGTGCTGCATTATCCTCCATTTGGTCACGCAATCGTGGGGGATGAGCGCTCACGGGCTCTGATCCAGCTACTTGCTCGGACGCGTTGCCTAGAGCCCGTAGCATACCCTCGAGCTTATCTGAGAATTGCGAGGACTCCTGCAAGGCCTGCTCAAGAGCCTGTTGACGGGCGCGTAGCTCGGTGCGCAAGGCCGCATAGCGTGCATTATCGCTTTCAAGGACATCCTGCACTTTGGCGGCTTCCTCCTCATTGCAGAGCTGCATCAACGCTTCGCCAGTCTTGTTCAACTTTTCGACCAGCGGCTTGTGCTCGTTTATACTTTGGATTAGCAAATCATTTTTGTCCTGCTGCAGGGCAATGAGTTCTGGCCTAAGGGCGGGCATTGGTAACATATTCACCTGCTGCTCAGCTTCCTCAAGCCAGCCGAGCAGGCCAACGTGGCTATCACGCAAATGTTCCGCTAACGGCAGCGCCTGCTCGAGGGCACCCAATCGGTCAGACGAGAGTGAGGTAACAATGTCCATTATTTCACGAAGTTCTTCCATCCTATCCCTGATCGTCGAAGTATCCTCATGCTGCGTATTTTCGCGGATAACTTTCTTTGCGCTCGAGAGCACATCTCGCACTCTGCCCTTTTGGCTCGAGATATCATCGTTGAAAGAGCGGTGCTCTTTCAGTTGTACCCGAATAATCTCAGGTTCGCTGCTCGGTGGTTCCGCTTCCCGAAGTTGGCTGTCCGCCTCTCGAAACCACTCTAGCAGCTCGTCAATATCACCAATCACTTCGAGCGATCTTTGCTTGCTCAGTTGGATTCGCTCAGCTTTTCGTTGAATTTGCTCGGCAATTGCATCGAATCTCCGATTATCTCGAGTGACGAGGGCCTCTATGGTTGAGGTTCCCTCTCCTGGAGATAGCTGGCAGAGCTGGGGCCCGACTGCATTTATCTTGTCAAGGACGGGCCGGTATTCCGAAATTTGAAGCTCTAATCGGATAATTCCTTCTTCATGCGGCTCGGCTGACTGCAAACATACTTCAGCAGTTTGCATCCAGTCCATAAGTCGATTGTGATTGTCATGGAACTGTTGGACAAGTGGGAGAGCTTCTTGCGCGTGCCTTAGCAAATCTGAACCGCGACTTACCAAGTCATTATATCTCCTCTGCAATGAATCCAATTTGTCTTTTAGCTGAAGGGCTTCATCTCCAGATATGTGCTTCATGAGCTCAAGGCCAGATTCAGTAGTGCTGTCAACCTCAGTCTGTCGCAATGAGATTTCTTCCGTAAGATCAGCTAGGTCTTCCATTTGTTGCAAGAGCCGCTCAGTGTGAACAGCAAGAACTCGGTATTTGCTCAATTTAATTTCCATGTTCTCCATCCAGCTTTGAAGATCTTGATAAGTAAGGACGAGATGGCGTAGACCTTGCTTCGATTGCTGTAACAAAGCTTCCAGAGCTTCCGATCGCTCAACAAGCGTTGCATATCTATCGGCCACATCTTGAAGCTTATCTGCTAAGGTGGTAGCTTCCTCCTCGCCGACAAGGGCCATAAGGGTACTAGCAATGTCGGTTAATTCACTAAAGCTAGATTTCTTTGACAGAATATCTTTGTGCAAATAGTTATGTTCAGCGATACGTTTCTGTATTTTTTCTTCATCGGTAGGAACCAATTCCATGTCTTGAATTTTCTTTTCCGTTTTGTCAAGCCAGGTAGCCAGAGGACCTAGTTTATCCTGGAATTCCTTAGCTACAGCCATAGCGCGCTCAAGTGCCTTCATTCGTTCTGCAGCAGCTTCAGTTAGATTATCAAAACGTCCCATCAAATTTTTTAGTTGTTTTTCTATTGCTTTGCACTCTTTTATATCCGCTCCGGCTGCGACTTCTTGACCCATGGTGAATAAAGAGGACATGGAGTTCTGCCGGTCGAGAAGCATCTTTTTTAAAAACTTTTGTTCTTGTAATTGGGCTTTCACTACTTTGTAATCAGATGATGGTGGTTTTTGGTTAGCCACCATTTCCTCGGTATCTGACAGCCATTTTTCCAAACCATCTAATGCTTCTTGAAATTTACCTGATTGCAGCAGTCCAACATCTAACTTGCGATCACGCTCATTTAACTGAAATGTAGTAAAAGCAATTATTAGAAAAGTCTAATTTTAAATTTACACTTAGAACATTGTACTTGAGGTAGTCCTATGCCTAAAAATTAAAAAAAAAATCTAATATTTTTATTGAATTTTTGAAGTGATAACTTCTTATGGGAGGATAAACTCGTGAACATGACGGTACTTGGCCTCTAGGCCACTCAAATTTTCAGTCGAAAAATTCAGTCACTCTATCCTCACTCCTGCGCCTCATCAGTAGCGCAGCGATGGGGCTGACCAAAATATGACGCGAACCAATGAACGCGTGCACTACACTTCTTCTCTCTCTCTCTCTCTCTCTCTCTCTCTCTCACTCTCTCTCACTCTCTCTCTATCTCTCTCTCACTCTCTCTCTCTATCTCTCTCTCTCTCTCTCACTCTCTCTCACTCTATCGACATCTCGAGAGAGAAAGAGCTCTCGCAGCATTTGTTGCGTTGCTGGTGCAAGTTCAAACGCGCACACTTATGAGCCTTCTACAATCGCTGTGCTAATTCGATACGTTTCTTCAATACTCAAATCTGTTAGAGTCAAAATCTATAAGCTTGTTATAATATCATATTACATTACATTGATAGTTCACACTATGCGCATCGCTATATTCTCATTTTTAAGCCCGTTATGGATCTCAACTGTAGTTGGTTTACGGTTGCGTCTGCTTATTGAGGCGCGCGCGCATCTGTATAGTTGTGAGTATATGCAGTATATGCAGACATTTGTGCATGCGCTTGCAGGCTTAGAAGTCACTCACCAGGAGAGTCTCAGGGATTCGGATTACGGATATAATTTTAGGATATAATTTTAGATGTAGAAACATGAAGAAATCTGTAATATTAGACCTTAACACTTAAAAAAAACGTTTTGGATATTTTTAGCTTTATATTGAAAAAAAATCTCGGAAAAAGCTTGTTTTTGAAACCATAATAATTTAGTCTTGGAAAGTCTTAAATATAAGTTCAAAAATCGAAAATAAAACTAGGAAAACCATCTTTTATTTCCTTTTTTCAGATTTAAAAGATCTTGATTCTTTCTTAACTTATGAAATTTTAAAATTAAGCAAAGAAAGTGCATCGTTAACCCCTTAAATTCACGGTTCGAGATCACGCATAAGTAGTTCATTTTCGTTGATTAAATTAAAAATTTCATAACTTACGAAATAATCAATATTATTGAAATCTGAAAAAAGCAAATGAAAGCTCGTTTTTCGTTTTATTTCCCCTTTTAAATTTATATTTAAGGCTTGCTAAAATGAAATGGTTACAGTTACGGGGCTTAAAAATGAGAATATTAACTGTGTAATGCTGTGCGCATAGTGCGAGCTATCAATGTAATGTAATATGATAAGTATTATAACAAGCTTAAAAATTTTGATTCTAACAGACTTTAGTATTAGAGAAGCGTATCCTGGCCGGTCTCGAAATGCCGATGAATACCCACAAGTGATGCTCATGTATAGGACACGCGCGATGTTCTTCTCCCTTTATTATTTTCTTATTTTTAATACATCATCACTTAATTTCTAACCGTTTTACAAATAATACCTTTATTTTATTCATACTTTATAAATCGACGCCTCCGAATAAAAAGGAGCTATCTTAGCGGCCGGTTAGAAAAGGCGCTAGCTCAGTGGCTGGTTGGAAAAGGCGCTATCTTAGCGGTCGGTTGAAGAAGGTGCTATCTCGCGGGTTAATTTTTTTTGCTCCGATTTAGGTTGGCAATACTAATGATATACCATTCATATTTGATTTTGGAAAGAGAAAAATGTATTCGTTTCCAATACTATTAATATTTTGTGTTTGATAATTACTTTTTATTCGGTTTGCATTT